>VWYH01003960.1:218586-251400 GCA_013399365.1 Pampusana beccarii
GAAAAAAAGGAAAAAAAAAAAGAAACAGAGGGCTGGGAGGATCAGAGCTCTTGAGAATTTTGTTTATTTTCCTCCATTGCAGGAGGGAGAACACATACAAATCTGTGTGTTACACTTATAGAAAGAAACTATATGCTGTATTTCTCATCATCTTTATATTGTAACAAAATATGTATAAAAGACTTGTGTAGATTTGGGCAATAACCCTCGTTCCGTGCAACGGAGCAAGACCCTTGCATCTGATGAGCTCTTTCTGAGGGGTTTATGTGAAGAAAAAAAAAAAAAGGGAAGATATGTAATGTCTGACTCCTGTAAAGGTGGGTTTTGGTTTTGTTTGTTTGTTTGTTTGTCTGTTTTTTAAAAAGTGCTGCTGTATCAACATATGTGATGGGTAGCATACAGCACAATCAATGCCTGTGTCAATTCTTTGACACACTGAAGTTCACATAAAGAGGCTTACATACAGCAGTCCTTAGGCTCAGACATTGCATAGCAACACGGCAGACATTAATGCTCTGACTTTAACTTGGGGTGGTGTGTTTTATCTCCATAGTCCATTTGGACATCTCTCATGTGCATCGTGTTCATTTAGTCTTCATTCAAGAGCTCTTTCTGTGGTCATATTGTATATAAGTCTGAAGGCCTATTTTGTAGCAGAGGGGTTACTCCAGATGGGTTAGTGCTCAGCTGACATAGTTATGACAGAAGACGTTGATTTGCAGTGCCACCAGCATTTGGGAACAGACAGAGCAATGGTATGGTTGTGCCTCTCCTACCTTAGTACCAGCCACTACACTGCTTCCTTGAGATGATACTTATCATATCATGTGAACAGGTTTGCAGAAGAATGAAATTCTGTGTTTTCCCAACACTGTGAGGCAGGTTGGTATCCTGTCTTGCCTGGAGAAACAGTAGTTCTCAACAAAATTTGACAAAATCTCACCACCATGGAATTCCTGGTAATAACTCTCGTTGTGTGTCTTTTGGTGCCTGTCTTCCCAAGCATTTGGAGTATGATATTAACTGCATCCTCATTGCCTTCTGTGTTTTTTTTCTTCTGTTCCTTTCGTTTTCTAGCTAACTCCAGGATGATTAATGCTAAATACTTCTTGCATGTCACATATGTATCGAAGATTGCTCCTTTTTGATTACTTTTGTTTTTTTAATATTGAATTGCAAATTGTTGCTTTAGATAGGGGTAGAAATAGAATTCTTAGCACAAAAAACCCCTGTTACTTAAGGCTTATATCAAAATCTAATTAGAAGCTAAATTGTGAGGTGTTCAAAAGGATACAAGTAGCATGAGTTTGTTCCTGAATTTTCTGAGTTTTTATGAGGTTCTTTATATTTTTTTCCCAAGAAGCTGGAAAAATCTAAAAGTTTTAATTAGTGGAAGATGGAACTAAAGGCAAACATGTTAAGTTTTCTAGTGTTTTTGCTTGCCTGAATGTTCTGTGTGGGCTGATGCTTCAAGTGCATAGTACACATAATTCTACTCTCGTACTTTGCCCAGCTGTACAGTGATGGCGTGAAGTGACATGTCAAACAGACTTGAGAGCCCAGCAGGATAGGCAGCATTACTATCAGATCAGAACCTCTCTCCTGCCACTACTTCTCTTTAAACCTTTTATTAACCTCCTTGGCTGGAGACATAGGGGCGAAGACAAATTCAGAGCAGTTATGTCCTCCTACCAACACTGAGATGCATGTTTGTAAAGCATTGTGTAGCTAAATCCCTAAACAACCCCCACTGATACTAATGGCAATCCCACAGAGAAATCTCTGAATGTTTCCTTGAGCATGTATTCATTAAGACTTTCTCTCCCGCCCTCTGTCTCTCACCTCTGTTTTCAAGTAGAGGACCAAGAGGTCTTTTTTGAAGCAAAACGACTGAACAAGGAAACAGTTAATACAGGCATTGTGTTCTGAGTGACCTAGCTATGCAATTATGAAAGTCCTTGTGGTGCATAGCATCTTTCATTTGATGTGGGAGGGTATATCTTAAAGAGCTGTGGTAAACGAAGCTAATGGTGTCAGGACCATTTTTCCTTTACAGTCCATGGGAGAGGAGCAGTCTGTTCTTGTATCATGCCTCAAATCCAGGAGGCAAATATTGTTCAAAGAAAAGCAAAAGGAATTTTATAGACTGTGAGTTAGCCCTCCTGTGATATATATACTTTTAGTGATTGCATTTAATGAATTTTGATATTTTAAGAAAAATTGTGGATAATGGGAAATTACTGCAGAATAATGTTTTGTCGGCTTGCTACAAGAGTTGTATGCGTGCTTACAAGGTTGGGTATTTAGATAATTTACCTATTAAAACTTCCCTTCTTTACTTTCTCACTGGTACTTATTATAGCTTCAGGTGAGTTAATGTGTATTTTTTTCTTATAGAAAAAATGTTGTAATACATACAAGTGTAAATGAAAGCTAATTAAAACGTAAAGTGTTTTAAGTTGGACTAACACTGAATAGCATTATTAAATGCTATTTATGTGACTCTTATATAGTGCAGATCTGGTTGATTCCTCTTTTTGCTCTAGGTTGTTCACAGGAAGGAGAATTTAGGAGATAAACATTTTATTTTTAGTTTCTAACTTTTTAGCTTCATATCTCTGGGTTTAAAGTTCACTCTATAAAATTATAGAGGTAACAGGAATACCTTTCATGAGTACTTTGAGGATAACTGCATTAATACTGGTAGTAATACTCAGCAAATACATCAAGATATATTTTTTATACAAATACCAGGGTTGTTGTGGTTTTGTTGTTGTTGTTTTGTTTTGGTTTTTTTTTTCTTCTTACTGGTTCCCTTTACTTAAGGTCCTTGGAAATGGCTACCAAGGCTTATTTGGCAAAGGAGGAATAGAATAATGTTTTGAGGAACATTTGCACTGATAAGTAATGCCTTCATCTTTAAAAATGTGTGTAGCAGCTTTACTCTTTGAGAAAGAGAGTATCACACATTTGAAATACTCCTTTTAATTCATACAAGCACTGCACAGGGAAACTTGAGCCTTTTTTAAGCAACCATTGACCTTTTCCATCAGGAGACCAGGCTGAGAAATGTAGCCATGTGCCTCTAGAGCAGAGATTTCCCAGCCCTGTGTAAGGAAGCCTGCCCACTAGAACAACTGGCTCAGCTTCTGAGTGCTCAAGAGCAGCATCCCTCTGTTGGGAGGGACAGTGGGAGCCACGCAGAACCAGGAACTTAGTTTTGTGTTCCTTTGTGCATTTTTTTAAGCCACATACCTGCTGCATTACATCCAAGGATCGTTGTATAGTTATGTGCTGGTTTGACTGAAAATGAGTTAACTTTCTTCGTGCAGTTAGAAACTTTTCTTTTTCATAGCTAGCATGCTCATTATTTTAACTTAGAGAACAAGCAGATAACACCCCAGGACAGAGTTAATGTTTTTAATTGCTCTGGTCTGAGAGCCAAGGACACTCTGAGTGCTCTGCCCACAGGTGTGAGGCATCAGGGAAGGGTGGCAGAGATGAGGCAGAGCTTGACTGACATCCAGACTGATCAATAAGAGTATTCCATCCCACTAGTGTCATGCTAATTATTTAAGGAGAGTTGTGATCTTCCAGTTTCGGCTCTACTGATCTTTCTGGTTCTTCTCTCTCTCTCTGGGGGTAGCTGGGAAGTTTCAGTCAGTATGTTAGTCTGGCCTTTTGCCATCTTGCAGAGGCCTTTGGGCTTTTCTGCCTTTTTCCTTTTTTCTCTTTTTTGGATTGGCTGTTCAGGGCTGGGGTGTCATTTTCTGGGACTGGCTTCTCAGTGTGGACAGAGTTTGTGAGGAATTGCCTTGAATATCTTTTATTTTGATTTTTTATATATATATTTACTAGTAGTGTATTAGTATTTTGTTATTTTATTAAACTGTGTTTATCTCGATCCAAGTTTCTCCCTTCCCTTTTGATTCTCTCCCCTGTTGTGGGGGGTTGGGGAGTGGGTGAGTGAGTGGCTATCGTGGTTGTATTGCTAGCTCGAGTTAAACCATGACAAGTTAATTCTGTTAAGGATGGACTTGTCAAGGATTTCAACATCACCTAGATGTGTTAAATCAAGGGGCAGCCTATGATACAGGCTGTGGCAGTGAACATTGCAGGGAAGGTTGCTGTTGCAGGGAGTGCACAGTTTGACTTGGGAACAGTCCAAATCCTTTCACAATTATCAATACATTTCAAACAGCAGCTTGTACTGAATACACTCATATTTATACCAGGAAACCTATAATTTATTAATCCTAGTTATTAAAGTAATACATAGGGTTCTTTGATTGACGTCTGGCTCTGCTTCCTAAGAATTATGCAAAGGGGGAAGACCTAATGTAATAGATACGCAGGTTTTCTCCTTGGTAAAAAGGAAGTATTTAGGTATCTTCAGCTGGATATTCCCATGGCTATGTACCCAGGGTTGAGCTGGTCAACCTTTTTTGTCCTTTTCCAGGTAAAGTAGGGATTATTTTAACTGGTGTTCCTTTCTTCAGCAACATTATTAGGAAACATTTATTCATGGAAAGGGTTGTGAAGCCCTGGAACAGGCTGCCTAGGGAAGTGGTGGAGTCGCCATCCCTGGAGGGATTGAAAAGACATGTAGATGAGGCTCTTATGGACACGGTTTAGCGCTAGATTTAGGTTATGGTTGGACTCGATGATCTTAAGGGTCTCTTCCAACTAAAATTATTCTATGACTCTATGCTTGTTTGGAGAAGTTTAAGAGGCTGTGGAGCGGTCTTATTACCTGTCCATGCTCAGACATGTGGGCCTGGGTAGACCAGTGGCTGATCGTGAAAGCTATTTGCACTGTCACTGCTCTCAAAGGGTTGTCCTGCTCCTGCTTGCAGATTCATAACTGGGGATAGGAACCTCTTAGATCACCCCAGAAACTATGCTTGAGAAGTCAGAGAGGTTTTGAACAATTCTTGTAGGAGTTTTTCTTTCTGTGTCTCCAGCTTTGTGGAGGTGAGACAGCAGCAGGGGTTTCTTGGTCTATGTACAGAGGTTTAACTATTGGACAGAAAATGGTCTTTGTTTTGTCCTGAAGGCTGACTGACGATACCTATCCACAGAAAACTAAAGCACTCTGTAGAGAAACCTGAGCTTGGGATGAAAAGCCATAAGCTCTAAAGCTACTTCACAGTGGTGCTTCACAGAGGAAAACTGGTCTATGTGTGTTCATTTAAACACATTATCAGTCAGGGAAATATGTGTATGTGAACTGCTGAAGCTTTTCAGTTAATAAAAAGGTAACAGTGTGCATCGGGTGCAGATGCCCAGGGGCTGCAGGGGCCTCTGTGAAGACACAGCCGGTTCCAGCGGCTCCAACCCACCCACTGCAGGGCACAGCTGAGCCCCGCAGCCACCATGGCGGCACCTCAGGGACAGCCTGTGCGAGAAGTGAAAAATGCTGGCCAGCAGTGAGGGGAAAAATGTGAGAAACAGCCCTGTGAGCACAGAGGGGAGAGAGAGAGGAGGTGTTCCAGGTGCTGATCAGGGATTCCCCTGCAGCCCTTGGAGAGGACCGCTGTGGAGCAGGTATCCACACTGCAGCTGTGGAGGACCCCGCAGTGGGGGAGGTGGATGTACCCTGAGGGAGCTGCAGCCTGTGGAAAGCCCTCCCAGGAGCAGGTTTATCCTGAAGGACTGCAGCCTGTGGGAAGGACCCGTTCTGGGGCAGAGGAAGAGTGTGCAGAGAAGGGAAGGCAGAGGGGAGCTGTTATGGACTCACAGCAACCCTGGTTCCTCAACCCCTGTGCGCCACTGGGGGATGGCCGTAGGTTAAATTACTTTTTGCCAAGACAAGTCTGTTTTGTCAGTGGTAGAAACTGGTAAGTGATCTCCCTGCCTGTATCTTGACCCATGAACTTTTCCATCTTATTTTCTCCCCCTGTCCTGTTGAGGAGGGGGAGTGATGGAGCGGCTGGGTGGGGGCCTGGCAGCCAGCCAACAGCAACCCACCACAACAGGAAATACTGTCAAAATGATATTGTACTGCAAGTGGTGGCCAAGACTGTGTATCTTTCTGTGGCATTGCGCTTAGTGGTGCAGATGTGCCCAAGAGGGATGGCAGATGCTTGCTGCTGGGGGGATTTTGTAGCCTGTGGCTTCCTGAGAGAGGAAAAAAAAAAGATTCGACACCTTCAAAAATTTTATTTTTTTGAGAGATGAAGGTAAACTTTGAGAGTGAGACTCAGTATTTTAAAACAAGGCACTGGACAACTGATAGTTATCCAAGGCACTTCCATATGTGGGGCTGTGACCACACGGGTATTGTGGGCTCCCGTCCTGGGAGGCCAAGTAGCTCTGAGTTGTTTAACACCGAACACAGACCACCAAACCCTGCCCTGATTGCTAGCTTGTAAGGTGTAATGCATGTGTTGTTTACTAATAGATGTAGGTTTTCTGTGTTTTAGGGGAAGCGGTGGAACGTCTTTGTGTAACAACATGTCAGAACTGCCTGTCAATACCTGCCCTTTGTTGCCTTGCTGCTTTTGTCAGTGGCACCCCGGAGCCCAGACTGACATCGCCTCCTTGAGAGATTTCACATGTGGACTGAGGGGACTGTCGTCTTGCTCTTGACATCTTGTACTTAGTGTTTAGACATCTTGTGCTTAGAGGACTTTCTAACTTTGCATTTTCTTTCAAATACAGTGATTGTTTTCTGTATTTGAGGAAAGTTAACCTGGGGTTACAAAACAGTTGACAGATAAGTGGAGTTACAGCTGGGTAGCATAGGCTTTCTGCTTGGCTGTTGGCTGCAAGTTGTGCTGAAATATTACCCAAAATAGGCTCCATTAAAAGTAGACTCTCTTGTTTAATGCAGATTAAGAAATTCCAAGTGTGTCCTAGATACATATTTTTCAGAAAACAAAAAACTTTGATAATGTAGATGGGTTTATTCAGTCACCTTCACAACAATGGCAACTCATCATGAATAAAGAGAGTAATAAAGTTGAAAACAATTATATTTTTCTCTGGGTCCTGGTAATTCAAATATTCAACTGTACCGTAACATTTACTGGCCTTCAAATAGACCCGCTTTGTCTTGAGATAAAACAACATTTGGAAGTAGGTCCATACTTCAGTATGTGGTGTACCAAGTGATAAAACCTAGAGTGTTTGCTACTGGAAATGAACATTTATTGAGGTTTACTTAATGCATGTGCAAGAAAAAGAGGGAAAACTATGTTAAATCAGCAGTTTAGCTCAGTTAACTCAGTTACAGCTTATGGCAGGCTATGAACATACAACAGGTCAAATACTGACATAGTAACAGCACGTGTAACTTTGCGCAGGATAACTTAAATAAATGAGAGACAGGTAAGTGAAATTAGGTTTATGGTGGGGTACTGCAAAATAAAAGTGCTTCCAGCACTGTAGCTACTGTGGATAAGTAGTCTCTTAATCATATGTTTACATGCCTGTACAATCAGTTTAATTAAATTACTGTCAAAAGCATATCTTTCAATTTTTCCTCTTTGGGAGATTAAGTAGAGCCTGAGGAAAGGAGGAATTCTGAATAAGGGGAAGATACAACCAAGTAGGAAATGAGGGTTAAAATAACCCTAAAATAAGTTTCTTCAAGGGGTAAATGGAGTTTTTCAACTAGAACTGCACATGCTTTTAAGAGGTAAATATTTTTTATATCTTCTTAAAATATTAATTAAAAAAAATCCTAAATTTGACTCTTCAGTGACATTTAAAAGGGCCAAGCTATTTTACTTCCATTATTTTAAATAATAAAAATATGAAAAAGTGGGAAAAAATCTCCACAGTATGTATGAAACATTACATGTAAACAGATTATGATTTTGCCTCCAAATAATGCACCTTTCTCTGCCATTATTAATGAAGTTTTTAATAGTGTAGGCTCTGTATTTGGTGGGTCTATAGCCCAGCAAAATTTCCTGGAAAATCTGAATTTTAAAAGGGAGAAAAATTACCATATCTCACTATTCCCATATGTTTGGCTAGATATTTTCAAGAAAGACACAATGGTGGAAATCCTTCAGTGAATTTTACTCTGCATGTCTCTGTCAGTGCCATAATGCCAGAGCAGTTCAGAACCAAATTGGTTAGGCCCTGGGCAATGAATTTCCAAGTTTCTAGTTCTTCTCCAGATACAGATATTAGCTACAGAGATTATTAGATGATAAATAGGCTTTTTTTTACTGCAACTTTTTTAACAGACATGATATTTTACACAAACCCAAATGCTAGTCCTGTGTTGCCACAAATTTAAGTAGCAATATTGAATGCTACATTTTTTACCTCTTAAGCCATTGCTGCTTTTGCATGGAAGGTTACAAGGTCGAGCCTGGAAAGCTCTATTCCATCATCAAAGATTTGGGACTGTAAGAGTTACTAAAATGAAAGAAAATCAGGTCAATATTTGCATCAGGTCCTTTACGAAAGGAGAGTTTGGCATCTGCATCATATTAAGGTGGTTCAATTAACAGCAGCTCCTCTAGTGTATAATTGAGCTGCAGATTTCTGGCACTTCTTAAAGTCAGACTACCTGCTTATTTAGGATCTTAAATTTCAGTTATATGGTAATTTTCTGGAATGAGGCATATAGCAGGACCAGAGCTTAAACATGGATGCCAGAGCCTTAGTGTTGTTTTAGACCATAATCTAGAAGCTGAAGATATAGCAAGTATATACACCAAATATAATCTTAACTAATACTGCTGACATAATGTGGTGTATTCTGGGAAATTATAAGAACTTGAATATAGGGCTGAGACTAATAGTACTACATTGTATAAAAATACGGTACAAAGATTATAGTTTGTAAAGAAAACAGCACCTGAAGTTAAAGAAGGGTATAGAAAATAATGTGATACACGATGGAGTTCCAGAATTAGAAACTTTACTCAACATAGATATTTATTTGTTTAATTTGATGCCAAGTAGAACAAATCAGATAATATTTTTGCTGATATTTCTTAACTTATTCTATTGTTACAAACATTTACTCTGATGGAATGAGATTTTTTTTGTTGTTGGTGGTGGTTTGTTTGTTTGTTTGTTTTTTAAAGTGATACAGTAGGGATTATAAAAGAAGACAAAAACTGCCCACATTTAGAGGTGTATGATTTCATTTACTTCAATACAGTGCTTGAAGTTTGCCAGGCTCATTGCTACAAACAAAAAAATATTCATGTTTCTGTCTCAGTAGGCATGGTACATATTTTCTTTAAGCAAAACTGCCTCAAATTCTTCCATGAATACTTGAAGCTTTCTGATGTTATCCTCTAACAAAAGTTTCAAATTAGAACTGATATACTTTACATTATGGAGTGGAGTTCTTGAATAGAGGCCGTGCTAAGGTTTTTCTAAGGTTCATACCTTAATATTTATATGACCATTCTGTTCTCTACAGGGCTTCCCTTTTAGCAATTAAGCTTATTTTTGTGCTATGTGATGTCATAACCCAGACATTTAAGCTAAAAGGAAAAATTAATAATTAGCTCAGAGATTTGGAGTCACTGAGTTTGAATTTTAGGTAGAGACAAACACAAAGATGGTATTTGGCAGCTTATTGTTTTGACAGAGACAATAACAGTGGTCTGGTTGAAGAAATATGCTTTAGTTAATATTAATGGGTTTATTTTTATTTTATGTTTATTTTGCTTTTGCAAAAAAAACAAACCTACTTTAGAGATTCAAAAGCAATTTCTTGTGATTATTTTTCAATATACATTCAATATAGTTTAAATATTGAATTAGTTAAATTTATAATGATATCTTGTTAAAAAGTCTATCACCTTTTAAAATATTTTTATAATGTAATACATAATTTCTGTCATTAATAAACGTTACAGCATGACTGCATTGAAGGACTGATTCAAAGAAATGTATAGTGTACAAATGTAAAGAAAAAACTCTTTTTTGTTCTGTGGTAGTATTGAATACAGTGTTTTTTGAAAACTGATATACAGCAAGACCTGTCAAACATACGGCTATTGCATTAAAATGTTTCATTTCCCACTGGAAAATGAAATATTCTCACCTTGCTATTTGTAGTATTATTTTTACTAAATGTAGGAAAATGCAGGGAAAAGCACACATCTGTAGGTAATGTTAGCTGACTATTATAAGGAAATGTAGGATGTTTTGAGTGGCAGCTGCCAGAGAGATAAACAAACATTGTAAAATAATTATACTAAATGCATAAAAGGGACAAGGTTACTATAAGCATAATGTCTTTTTAAAAACTTATTTATATGAAATTGTTACAAAAACCACTGCGTACTGTGTTTGCGATACTGCCTGAATTGTCTGTCTTCTGGTAATTTTTTTTTTTTTTCTTTAAAAAACAATAGAACCTGAAAGTCCCATGGAGGATGTGTTTTATCAGATTTGGAAAACGTGCAGTTCTAATAAATTGGCAGAAAAGTACCTACGGTAATGAAGAACACCAGCTTTCCTGGGAAACGTATTTTTCCCTAATTCAGAGCAGGCATTAGATTTTAAAATATCAGATGGAATTTCTATTCCTTTCTGATTCATTAGTGTTTTTGTACATTCCTGAATGAATATGTCCGAGGCATCCAGAAACTGAAAATGGTCTCTAACGTAAAGGCAAAACTTGCAGAACATTGGGCACCAACTGGAAAATTATTTTGTTTCAGCTACCAGCGGATGATTACTAATAACATGGATGTACTTTGCCTTCGTGTTCAGAATACTTACATGTTTTTGTAAGCTGTCTACCCAGAATTTATAAATAGGAAATAAAATAACCCTCGAAAGCCAAACAACTTCTCCTTGTCACCATATGCCGCATCTTTTCCCCCTAGGTTTTGTATACTCTGTGTGCTGAAGAATAGCGTCTTTTCACGTTGCTCTGTCGGCGGTCATAACAGCTATTCTCTTCATGAATATGTAAATCCCATGCATAAAATCAGAAAAATTAGCATGGCGATTCCCACTATTGAATGTGCCCAATTATGTCTGTCTAATACGTGAATAGTGATGATTTAATCTTTTGACTATATGAGCGGATTCAGGTACTGTTACAAGAGATGCTGTAATTACGGGATACCCAAACACACAAGCTGGGTGCGTGCACATGCTGGGGGATCATCGGGCTCTTAATAAGAACTGGGCATCTGATGCGTGGCTGTGATGGAGTGCGTGCAGATTCATTTACAGGCGCTTACTCTGATGGTTAGTGACAAGGGAGAAAAATGCCCTAGGTCTGCAACACCCTTCCCCTTACTGACTGAAACTCATTTGCATTTGAAATTTTTTTTTTTTTAATGCTTGCTACTGAATGCTTGCAATTAGAACGGAATGAATAAAAGTTGGGATAAATAAAGAGAGAACGGTGACCGTATTTGCTAGGCATCCTTAGCTCATTTGGTTTATCGGGAATGCGTGTTGGAGGGGGGAGGAAGGACATGCAGAAAACAAAAACAAAAAGGCACCACCAGCAATTGATGCATTTTTGTATTTAAATAAGCAGGCGTGCTCATGCATATTTATATGACGTGCATGCCTATGCGCCACTCTGAGCAGTGGCACTGCGGCTCGGCTGCAGTAATTAGGCTGATGTAATTATAGTAAAACAAAGCAAGCTTAGGCTGATATATATATTTTTTTTCATACAGTGGGAACATTAAAGATGTATTCCAGTGTACAAAAAATGAACCTGAACTGCTGTCAGAGGCTAGAAGGACAGTGTGGCCAGTGCACCTATTGTGTCACTGCTGTAGAAAGCAGCTTAGCGATTGGCCACTGTCTGCAGCACATAATACTGACTGGTTATAAAGGACTTGTCTAGAGGAAAGCCTGTAGGTACTCCATTGTCTGGCAAAGTTGATATGACTGCATTCTTTTTGCAGGGGGTCAGACAGCTGAACTGTAAAAGCTGCACAGATTTTTTTTTTTTTTTTTCTTCCTCTCTCTGTCTCTTCCATACTGCATTTTTCTTTCGTGCCCTGTCTCAGTTTGCGTAGTTAAAGAGAATGCTAATTAAGATCCCTTGTCTTAACCTGAAAATAATGTCTCGGATATAAATAGAAAACTGGCGATAGTCTAAAATATTCTTGCGTAGCACCAAGATATCAGTTACCACTCTAGGGGAAAAAAATGAAGAATTTTTTTTTTTGTAATCAAGGTAAACAAAGAAGTGTTGTTGCTTCTCTTTCTTCCTTTCTTTCATTCTTTCTGTTTTCTTTTTTTTTTTTTTTTTAAACCAATGATGCTGTGCTATTGCAGGTCAGATAATGTTTTATTTCAGAAAGTGTGCTAGCTACATAATTTAAAAGTCCACAAATCAGTTGCAATTTAGTGCTTATTAATCCTTCTTAGGATGTAATTCAGTGACAGAACTGCTTTAAAAAAATTCTTTTCTGTATTATAGACGGATCTAACAACGCAGTCTGGGCTCCGTGCCAAAGGCTGGTATTTCACAGCAGCGACCGCCTTACAGATGAGCTGTGGGAAGCAGGAGGGAGACTCTCTTAGGGTGCCACTACTATGGAGACACAGCTGGGCTGAACAAGATTTGCTTCAAACGACAACAAGAGAGACAGAAAGTGTCTGGTTCGACCGCTGCCCAAGCAGGCAGTAACCAGAAGAGCTAGCAGCCAATCCGGCCATGCTGCACTGTTCGAAACCAGCTCTACATCCCAGCCAATCAGTGACATCACTGGTGAGAAACTCATTTACATCATGCAGTAATGAACTTTGTTTAACGTATCCTTTTTTTCTTTTCTTTCTTTCTTTCTTTTTTTTTTTTTTTTTTTCCTCACAGAGATTAGGTCCTCCATTAATTATTCTGCCAGCATAATTTGAATCGTTATGCAAAACGGTGGCTTCATTTTTCCTGATTTTTTTTTTTTTTTTAACTGTGTGCTGTCTCTGCAGGTAACCATGGGCATTGTTCCATTTTTTTTGCTGTTGGCCCCATAAAACCTTTAAAAGAGTCTTCTGTTGTTAGTATTGTGCATATATTTTTCTTACATGTATGTTTGACTCCTTGTAGTCCTTAACTAATGTGGTACTGCTTCCTCCATTTATAGTCTGAGATTGCCTTTAACCATCTTGGAAGGTAAAAAGGGTGTTGCTGCAGCATCGAGTTTGCATCTCTAGCTGCCATCACGCTCTAAGTACTTATTCTAATGCTTCAGAAATCATTTCGCTGTGGTTGTTTTACATATCTGGCTTTCTCTAAAGGTTCGTACGTGCATCTGTTACAACTGAGTGAAGCTCAGTACTGTTATATTTCATTCTTCACCACTTTCAGCCAAGATGTCGTTTTATTAATGAATAGAACTGAGATCATTTCTGAACAAATTTCACCCCCTTCCTTCCACCTCAACACAATGCACCTGATTTGCATCCATTTACCAGAATAACTGAATACAAGAGCCAGTATGAAAGGAAGTCAAGGGAGAGCTTGCATACTGCTTCAGGGTATGGTGCAGCAAAGCGAAATATAGAAATTTTGTTTAGCTATTTCTCTTTTTACTTAGGATGTGCTTAATCTACACAGAAGAGATTAGATCTTAGCTTGAAAAACTATTCTCTAACCAGCTTTTCATATTAAGGAATAGGTTTGGTTTGTTGATTTTTTTTTTTTTTTTTAATACTAAACATGCACATTTTCTTGAGACGTGTTCAATTATAAATGGAAAACATTTGGGCAAGCCAACATTGTGTTGAACATTCCGATTTAGTTCTTTGTGGGTAGAGTAATTTGTTGTGCGAACAATTTAGGAACAGCCCAGAATACTGTGGAATGCAGAGATTTCAGACCGCATAATCTAATGAGGCAAGGTTTTGCTCTTCAGTATTCTAATAGCTGAAACAAAATCAGATATGAGACAAATTCAATATTGTGTTATTAAATTAAAGCTGTATCTATTGCTAGTGGGCTTCAAGAGGTCAACAGTCTTTGATAAAGCAAAATTTTATTTAAAGAAATATTCTTAAATAGAATTTTTGTCACAACGTGATAACTTCCCCCTTCCACACGCACAGTAATGTACAATTTGTTTATGGAGCTTCAGTTATATATTGATCCTTATAGACACTTTGAAAATACACAGAATTTAAATGCTAAACCATAGCTCTTTCAATGCATGATGCATTCCATCATCCCATCATCAGTATTCTGTGTGCGGCTGTCCTGATTCAGCCACTAGCTCCCCTGCTGCAGATCCTGTAATTTGAATCATGCGTAATAATATATTATCCTACTGGGGGCCTTCTTTCAGTAGGAGAGTGGTTTTATACCTTCTGCTAAAAGAGAACTGTTGGCTCCTTGCCATCTCATAGCCATTATTCACAGAGGCAATCAAGATAGTCATCCTTAAGGAATAACATCTGCACAACTGCGTGTGCCAGAAATGTGCAGCCTCCCCTCACATTATAAATTTGATTTTCTTGGAAACAGGAATACTTGAGAATACTGGAGCATAAAAACTGGACGTTTACAGGATTCCATCAAAAGTGTATTGAATGTACCATGTGCTGAAGTCCAGGCTCTGAGGACATTTGGAGTGGTTAACAGGGGAGGAAGAGAACAGAAGCTGGTGGCTATTCTGTGGCTCTTGCTAAACTTTTTCCAACTCAGGTTATCGACTTAGCTGATGATTAGTGCTAAATTAAAAATGTGGGGTTTTCCTTGCTGACAAGGCAACTTTCTAGCTAATATGCTGATAGCATGTTGTCAGTTTCTTCTGGAGCTGCATTTCCCAAGTTAAGAATCTAACATTATTTGCTCAGTTCAACAGGATGCATTATCAGTTAACAAAGAATGAAAAACAGATACAAAAAGCAGCCAAAGCTGTAGAAAATATTGAAAATCACAATGAAGTAGCAAATCTCAGAAATGCAGAATCTGAGTATACTCTGAAAATATGAGTTTATGAATTGTATCTGCTGGTAGAAGCTCTCTTGGGCATTCGAAGTCTAGTGAAAGCAGCTGCATAGGGGCAGAGAAAGGGAAACCCCAGATCTGTGCAACTCTGTCATCTATAGAATGTGCACTGCTGCCACCTGTAGTGTACGTACCAACACTGTGGCCTACTATTTTCTTCGCATAAATATCATCCCTAACCCACAAACAAAAAACCCCCAAGACCTTACTTTTACAAATATTATTTTTGTATAAGCATATAGAGGAGTGGAATTTTTTCTTACAAATGAGTGGTTTGACCACTCCTGTTTGCGACAGCAGAGTTATTTTCAATTTAGGGAGGAGAGAGGGGGAGTATTGGGGGAAAAGAGAAGAAAAGTCTGATTTAGCATGTTTATCTCATCCTGGAGCTTACATATTCCTTGTTGAAGAACAATACAACTGCACTAACTAATCTTGCACAATCTGCATTTATTACAGTACTACTGAGATGTATCGAGATAGGGAGGAGTCTTCTTGCCGTCATTTCCTGTTTTACTTTCTAGAAGAGAGAAATAAGATCCATAACCTGGCTGAAAATTGAAAGTGCTAATATTTAGGAACAGACATTCTTCTGAGACTAAAGCAATGATAGTTAAATAGGTCTCACCTGGTGTCTGACATTTTGTGTTGGCTCTGGCTGAGATGGAGTTAATTTTCCCCATAGTGGCCCCCATAGCGCTGCGCTTAGTGCTTGTAGCCAGGAAGGTGTTCACACCCCAGTGTTTTGGCTACAGCTGAGCTGTGCTCCCACAGCAGCCAGGCTGTCTCTAACATCTCCCTCTCACCCAATGGGCTGGGGATGGGCAAGAGCTTGGGAGGGGACATAGCCGGGACAGCTGGCCCAAATGGACCAAAGAGATATACCATACCAGATAAGGTCTGCTCAGCAATGAAAGCTAAGAGAAAGGAAGAGGGGAGAGCAAGGGGGCATTTGTTCTTACAATGTTTGTCTTCCGGAGTAACCACTATGCATAACGAAGCCCCACTTCCTGGGAAGTGGCTGGACATCACCCGCTGATGAGAAGTAGAGAGTAAATCTTTTGTTTTCCTTTGCTTCTACACACAGCCTTTTCTTTTGCTTTATTAAACTGCCTTTATCTTGACTCACTTTTTTTTTTTCCATCTTATTTTCTCCCCTCACTGTGGAGGGGAGTGATAAAAGTAGCTTGGTGGGCACCTGTCATCTAGCCAATGTCAGCCCACCACACATTTAAAGAATCTTCTTAGACGAAATATATGGCTTCAGCACCTGAATAATCTGTCATATTCAAACTACTGTACAAAAAAAATTGGTATTCTTTAAAGAAACAAGGGAAATTCAGTAATGTGACCTAGAAATCAACTAAAGTTTAGACAAGCAGATCGGTGGTTACTAGCTTACTCACTGACTCATGCCAAGCTGGTAGTGAGGAAGAAAGCTTCATAGGCCATTGATGCTTTATTGACAAACAGCCTCCATATAGTGCTTGCATTTTCAACACTAGGCATCAATAGGAAAAACAACAGAAAAGAACATAATGATGTGATGGATCACAGGCAGACAAATCATCTTTATGGTAGCTGGAGTCTACTTTGAAGTGAGGAAACAGAGTATGTAAAGCATGGCATTTGTCATAGTTTATCCTATTTAAAAGAAGAGTTATGTCATTCTGGAGGATGCGTCAGCAAATGACAGCCAGTGGAAATTACAACACGTTTCTTTTCTATTTGAATGAACAAATACATCCTACTTGATTCGTTTCTGTGCTAGCATTTCTCCTTTCTGATTAAAGTCCTAACAAAAAGTCCATTCAACATATTTCTTCTAACAAAAGCCTGTATCTGATGTTTCCAAGTAGGACACCTACAAGAAGAGCGGGTAGACACTGAAATTTGGGGTTTGCCATTAAATAGCCTATAACCCCCCTATTTTTGCAGATCAAGTTGTACTATTTATAATGAAAACAAGTAGATTGGATGGCAGAGGTGACTGCTAACATGAATTACTGCATTTAAATTTTTATGTCATACCTAATTTTTTTATAGTTTAAGAGAATGTTTCTGTTTTAAACAAAGAGATTAATTCAGTCAGTTCTTAGAATTAAGGGTGGCAATACTGGGTAAAAACACTAAGAAACCAATGCATTCTAGGTTCTTCCTCCAAAAATAGAGTGACTATGAGAAAGATGTAATTGTTTCTTTTTTGTTGATGGCCTTTCAGCTGCTACCCTTTGAAAGGCCTGTACACCCTCTCCTTTTGCATGCTAAAGTATATTGTTTTTAATATCAATGCACAAATCAAGATTAGAATACCCTGCATATACTTACCTAAAGGCAGAGGATATTGAGCTACTAAATATACTAGCTTCTTTTGTAGTCAACAGTGAAATGGTAGAAAGCTATAGAGAAATATCTGCCTTGCTGAGTTTGGTCTAAAAATCTAGATTAGTACATACATATATGTTTCACTTGGGTTTATAAATGTTCTTTGAGTACAGAATGTTTATTATTCTGGTTTTAGCCAGTACTGAGATACATACTTGTCTAAGACTGTGGAGGAAAGAGCTTATTTATGGGATACTTTAATACTGAATCAAAATACGATCTTGGGTAAACAAGGTCAGTTACTATTTTATTGCAACACTTCAGCTTTCCTCACTTTAAATTAGGCTGTGGGAAATGGAGTGTGATGGCTATTCTAAGTATGAGAAAAAGCCTGGAAGGGACTGAAAACTGTTTTCCAGTAGCAAGTATAGAAAGGATGGTAAATAATAGATAAAGGAGTCATCAGTTGTTCAAGGTCAGTCCTACAACGACTGAAGAATGATACCGGAGAAGGGCCTCTTTCTTGGCCTAAACACTGCAATGAAATTTCTTCATTTTACTGGTGGCTAATGGCAGGGCAGTTGAGCGGTGCATGTTGGACTATGTCACCCTGAAGGCCATCAGACAGGGGCTTTGATGTACAAGGCAGTAAACTGCTGACTTCTGTGGTTGTGTTTTTATTTCTTCTTAATGTTGTTTTCATATTTCCCGTTAGATGTCAATGTTGAACTGTGCTTAGCTAATATTTTGGAATCCAGACATGTTTTATTAATGCATTTATAATTTTTCATTTTATTATTGCATTTAAATGAAAGGAGAAAATATCTTGCTATTAGAAAATTCTTAACCCAGTAAATTAAAGACAGTTGTTTTCACTGAGAGAAACTGAGCTTTGTGTTACTATCCATCAACTATAAAATTAGGTGCTAATACTTTGTTATGAAAACTATCACAACATTGTTGGGAAGTGTCTTTAGGAGGATTAAACAAGTCATACACTGGACTGAAAATTGTAAGAGAGTGCCATGACCTATAACAACTTATGATTGTGACCTCATTTGAGTTCATGAAGAAATGAAATCTATCTATGAAGGGCAAATTTAGAGAAATATCTTTGTCAAATTCTTGGATTAGAAGGCTGGACTTGGAGGTGGGAGTTGGATTTCTTTTAATATCAATAAACTAGTTCAAAAGGCCCAATGACATGGACATTTTAAAAAGCCTTAAATTGGCAAGATAATTATTAAAGAATATTCAGATAATCTCAGCCAATGTATAACCGTAAAAAGGAGTAGAAGTAAACCAGGAGTAGCATACGGAGAATGGTGCGGTTCTGATTACATATCAGCTGTAGCATGAACCAAGTTACATTGGCAGTGGAAACAGGCTTGCTTTGTTGACAAGGTATGAGCTAATTTACCTTTGAAGCCTAATTAGCTGAGATAGGTCCCTAGTGTAGTTGAGATAACTTCAGTTTCACCAGATGCCTCTGGATTGTGCAGTTTATATCCAACATGGCTAAACAGCAGGTCACAAAAGCCATATGAGCAAAAATTAGCTTTAAAGTTGAGAAGCAACTCATTCTTATAGCTACACACTAGCATCAAAGTGGTTGGAACTGGAAGGAAATTTCTTCATGAAAGGCTGTATTTCATAATTACTTTCTGTGACATGCATAGACTTCCCATTCTGGCTGGTTGTGCGCTTAGTCTGGCAGAGCATAAATTTTGTGCAGAATTGTTCTTGTAAAATGGTAACTAGAGAGCTTCAACTTTCAGGGCAGAAAGCTTGAAACTAAATTAGTAGGAACTTAACCTTACTGCAAGAGGCTATGAGTGCAATGTCATTGTTTTGAAATCTGTTGCTAAACACATCAAAAACTATTTTTACACTAGGTGAATCCTTGCTTTTGAGCATTTTCAGTCATGGAAATAAGTTTAATAAGAATATATGGTGGTGAAAAAAAGCACAGATCATAACCTGCTCAGTGTCTGACAAAGTATAATCAGGTCTTATTGTCCACTGCAAAGAGAAATGAGTATTTTTTGTCTCTAGAGCTCTTCATCTCTTGGTGGTTTGGAGGATTTTGAGAGGGGCAGGAGGGTTTGGGCTGTGGCAGCAATATGAGGGTGACTGGCCTCTCCATATAGGGGTTGTAACAAGGAATCAAGGCTTGCCTATTTCTGTTACTAATTATCACTTTATCCTTAGGGTTTAACTTCACCTGGACACTAAGAAATCTAGGGGATCATTCTTTTACACTCATCATAAAGGAGATACAGATCTAGAAGCTATCTATTTTGGACATTCCAGGGAAGGTGGGGTGGTGTTTGGTACTACTAGGGTTGATATGAGGAGAAACCTAAAAGGTCTGTCCTGAAAAACACACTGTAGCTCATTTGTGACTGTTTTAGTGCCTCTGATACAGTGAGCAGAATTTGGAATGTTTTGCAGCTGGTAGAATGGGTTGGGAATTTATAATTGTGCTGGTTGACCAATGAAAATTACTGTTTCTATAAAATCTGAGCTAGCTTTGGGTAATGTATGTTATCAAGAATGTCCAAATTATAAACAAATAAGGAATGGAAAAATAATATTCCACTGCAGGTTAAGTCATATTAAAACCAATAAAAATAATGTAATGAAAAACATGCTTTTGAATTGGTCTGACAAAACTCCATGTTCCACTTTAGCATGTCATCTTATCAGAATTGTAGTTGGACTTCTTTTCTCTTTTATGGTCCAACCTCAAAACAAACAGCAGGAGAGATCTTCATACACACACATGAAATAGTGCTATGGAACTCTTCACCAAGAGGCATGAGGCACTCCTAGCTCAAAAAAATTACCTTTATTTACAGAGTGTTCTGTCAAATTCACAGGTGTAAAATCCACGAAAAACTCTTGAAGACATTGACATTACCTCTAACTCAGGAAATCCTTGAGATTTGAATTGCTGAAGGCTAGGAAGTTGTACCAGGAAAGTTTCTCTATGAGTTTGTGTGTCCTTACTCTTTTCTCTTGGGCATCTCCTGTCAGAGATGGGACACTGGACACTCTGATATGCTATAGTACATGCATTACTAGGTTCCCTGAGGTGCTAAGTGTAATACCATTCCAATTTTCATCAGTGTTGTGTACAGGAATCAATTGATTTTAGCTATAATAATCTGTTGGTGTTTTGTAACAAAATATATTTCCATTTGAGTCATTGAATAGCAACAAAGTGTTTGTTTCCACAATTTTTAGAAAGTTACAATGATGGCAAAGACCTGGAAAATTCTAGGATTTAATGCTTCTGCGGAAATATTTCTAAATAGTCAACATGGTGTCATTGTAAAATATTATAATAATTGCATTTGCAATTTGTTTGCGAGTTATTTCGGAAGACACTGGGTGGTTTTGTTTTCAGTCCAAATTTGAGAGTCAGTTTGGGAGCCAAATTCATGTTGATGTGTATGCAAACCATTATGTTGATAAAATTACATAGTTTTAGCATACATATTAATTTTCTGGTGTGTATTTGTGTATTTTCAAAAAGTTTTGGCTTAGCTGGCTAAATAAAGACCTGCCCTACAGTTGCATTTTTCTATGCCATTCTGATACATACCTGAAATAGCCTGTGATTTTATTGCATTACCAGTCATTTTTCCTGTAAAGGGCCATGGTAATCACCTGTTCCCTTTTGGCCTATATATATGATGTAAGTTATTTGGGGCAAAACGTCCCTTCTTATGATGTGTGCTTGTTCAGGGCACCACACAGGGAGGCCAGTGGAGCATCCAGGGATTCACACAGTGCAGGTCACAGCTACTGTGTCAAAAGAAATGGGCATGCTAGGTGGAAGAATGTAGTAAAGAAGGTTATTTTCAAAATTTTGTGTGTTTTCTTTGGTGCTTCTGGCAGACGGTCTTTTAGAAACAAGCTCTGATAGGATGCGCAGACATAGCCTAGAATACCAGCCCAAGCAGGGCTGAGTGGTCATTTCTACTCTGACACCTTCCCCTTGTCCAAAGTCAGACGTCTACAGCTGCCCTGCTCCTACAGGCGTTGGAGTGGGGTGAGTATGTAAGAAATCATGTTACTGGCAGCTCTAGGTATGGGATAAATTACCAATATCTCTCTTCTTCTTTAACTTACCTGTTCAGTCTCCCTTTTGATTAGCATTGTTTCTTTTACAACAGTGTGTATGGAAAACAAAATTTATGTCTTCATGAAAATGTATCTCTAAGAGAGACCTGGACACAAATTTTATGTACCTCATCATTAGTTGTCTCACATTCCTACTAGTTAGGTTCTCATAACTGGTACCTACATTATTTGTTTTCTCTCATTTCTTTTCACAGTTCCCGTTACCTATATTGCTTATTATTAATGTGACTTACTAAAATTTTCCAAAGACTTGATAATTTTCAGCTACTCTTGCCTTCTTGCCAATGCAGTTATTATTTTAATATTAATATTCATTATAGCAATCGGAGCAATTTTTTGATGGCACTGCAGGCCTCATCAGAATCAGGAGCTGGTGTTATACAACAATTACGTAGGCACAAGTCCTGTCCAAATGACAGACCAAAAATTGTCAAAGTTGGTATCTCCCACTTGTCTCTATAAATGGTGTTACTTTGCTCTATTGAAGAGTTTTTCTAGGTAGAATTAATCACATGGACCCTAAGTGCAAGCAGATAAATCAAGGACATTTTTGACTCACAGTATTGAAGGATACAGAATCACTTGCGATCAGCTATCTGCCTGTTCAGTTGAGCTCTTATATTGTATTTTCTTATTTGTGTCAGTAAGGTGTACTCTAAAAAGTGGCACAAATATATATTAAGCATTAAAGTACTTCAAAGATTTCAGTCAGTGGCAAACAAACGAATGCATCCTCTACCATATTTGGGAAAGGTAGACTCATAGGAGGGAATGGAAAATACGGAACAGATTTCTAAGGACTTAGCTGTTGAGATAATCCATTTATCAGTTCTTTTCCAGCTTTTGTGTATAGCTAGTGTATAGTTCTCCCTCTGTTCTGTACTCAGCGTATTTTAAACTTTGACAGTAGAAAGTTTATTTCACACTGTACTTAAAACAGTTGTGCCCATTGGTTCTGTCCTCCCTATTTTACTTGGTGGATAATTTCAGCAAGTCTCTGAGCACGCATTTTCGCTTTGATTATGCCCTTTCCATCCAGTTCAAGGGAATTAGATGGGTTCTCAAGGGAACTAAAGTAACTCTTCAGATTGGTTTTGTTGAGGTTATTCACTCATTGGTGAAAAAATGGAACACCAACCAGGAAATATAGGAGCATGCTTAGATTCCTTTTCCACTAGGATAATCCTTGAAAACAAAGCTTTATATGATGTATATTCATGCAGAATCACAGGATGAGGGGCACCTGGTGAGCATCAGGCAGCAAGTCATTTCAGCCTGAAGTTTATTTACTATAGACAGAGATCCTGTGATTTGCTCCCTAAATGTGAAGCAGTTTAAGTGGCCTCCAAGGAAATGTTTGAGAGAAAGAAGAGTTTGTCACAAGTCTGTTTGAAAAGGTTTGTGGGTTATTTTCATCTCTTTGACCTGATTGTCTAAAGCATCAGCAACCTCTTCCAATATACACACAACCCTCAGTGTCAGATGTTTTCTCTAGCACCTTTGTTAACTTGTGTTGAGCTAATTCTGCATGTTAAACTTGCAAGGATTCACACTCCTCTCTTGTTTCCTGTACAAAAATGTGCTTCCAGCTTCTATAGCTTATCCTCTTTTGTTATTTGAAATATTCCTTGGTGCATAGACAATGTTTATTCTCAATACTCAACCCTGATATGCAGTTTAAGCTATTGTTTCTCCTGTGCATTTTTGCTAGATGCTAGAAATCTTGATAAAATAGTGTGTTTATAATCTTTGAGAAATAATGAATGAAAGTGCAGTTCTGTAGTGTGCTTTCCCGTTGTATATATATATGGAACATACAATATAAAGGACTTAAAAGATTTAAATTGGCTGCTTGCATGATAAAAAACAAAGCTTTGTGTTCACATTTATTAAAAGAGATAACATATATTTGGTATTCATTAATATATATTCCACCTCCTACTCCTCTGAATTATGAGTCACCTGATCTGCACCCTTTCTGTCCAAATTTGGGGCTTTTGGGATCTTGGAAAATGAAACATTCTTTAGAGGAATTGCCTCAGCCTTGTTTTAAACTCCCTCCTTGTCTACTCTTTGCTTTGCAGTGGTGTTTGAAAAAGTTGTTCCATTTGTGTGATAGCGTCAAATGTATTCAGTGACCATTTATTATAGCAATGTGTGACAGACATCTGTGAGAAAGAAGAAACTACTGCATTTTGCTAAATTAGCTATTGAATTTGCCTAGCCCAATCAGACAAGAGGTTTCAATATCACTTGTGAGACTGCTGAGAAGTGCTATTTAGAAAAAAAAAAAAAAGCTCATTTTCTCGGCACATACATGGCTGTACGTTATCTTTATAGCAGCACCTAAATGCATTAATGACTTTCACAGATGAGTTTAGTTCTCCAGTGTTATTACGGAAGATAATGCAGTTTGGCAGCTGTTCCCTGGTGGGTTTCCCTGTTCAGAGATGAGTTTTGGAGATACCATCAGGTATTGCTACCTTCTATCACAGGAAGATTGCTATTTTTGCTTGTGCTTCTTGCTTGTCTTGTGTGTTCTCTTTATTCATTTTGTGTTTCTATTGAATTTACTGTTATGGATAGTGAATAAGCACTAACCTTACAACTGTGTCTCCATGCAGATTTATATGGCTGCATATAGAAATATATTGTGTATAGCTTTTACATTAAAGGTAACAGTATATTGAGGAAGGATGCCTGAATTATTTTTTTTCTGTGTATGTGGTTATAAATATTCATGTTCTTTAATAATATTTAAGAAAATTGCAAGTGAAGCAGAATCCAGTGCTGAAGATAGCAAATTTGCTAAAAGTAGTAATTCTGTTGGGCGATATAGGATGAGAGTGTGTTAGGGGAACTGCAGCCAATAGTTTTTTCTTTTAAAATTTTTTTTTGAGTGAGTATAGACTAGAGAAGTAGTTTAAACTTGACTTGTGAGGAGAGGCAAGAAACAAATGGATACTCAGTGAACACTCGCATTGGTACAGTACAAAAACCTAATCAGACTCATGTTTGGCATGAAGTATAAGTTTTATACAACACTAAGAACTTCTTAATTTTAATTTCCTGATTTGCTCAGTAGTACACCGCACTCTCTTGAATTATTTTACATGAGCACAGTCCTTGGGACCTTTCACACCAGCATTTTCCTGGGCTATGTTGGCCTTGAAAGACTCCTAGAAATTTTCAGGTGCATCTGAAAATCTTCCAGCCTGAGCAAAACCACTGTATTTATAGAAAGCTTGTTGAAAAACTAAAAAAAAATATGCACTATGGTGAGCTACAAGAATTAGTTGAAAAAACGCTAGAAGAAAGTTATTAAAAAAATGCCAGGATAATGCCTGTGTGAGTTACTCTGCTTTTCCCTTCCAAAAACAATGAAACAAACAAAAATTCTACTGAAAAAAACCTCTCAAACTTTTAATGAGAATTTTTGGCCCTAATTAAAATCTTTAGGTACTTTTACAGTTATCAGATGGGAAGGTAAAATGTATGTTTACTAGAGTTGCATTTAAATTATTTAATTGTCATCTTTCTTATTTCAGCTTTTCTATCTCCAGTCAGACATGGAGTCTGTGTATTTTGTCCAGTCCTCTTCTATGGAAGGCAATTCTAACACATACTAGAATTTTTTTGATTGAGATGACTGCTACATAATATCTTGTCTTTGTGGCTAGTATCTCCACGTGAACTGGGGCTGAAAGCAATATATTCCTTCAGAAAGGATGGAAATTATTCCTTCAGATGAAGCACAAATAATTACAATGGGTAATTGAACACAGAAGGATTGGGAAAAGTGGCTGAGCCTACGTAAGGTTTTGTGTAGTTTTATACAGTGTATGTGTGGCTGTGTAGCTAATGTTTTTTGGGGAGATGTTTATCAGATTAAATGCCTTTAGCAAGATGGACCAATGGGTAACAGAACCTGTGCCCATGAGGCACTTTCAATTACAAAGGTATATAGCAAAGCAGCGTAACAAAAAGTTGAACTCCAAGGCCTCTTCTACAGATAGGTCTGTCACAGATAGACTTGTGGATTAAAATAAAGGATTGCTGCATGTGGAAGTAACATCATTTCTATGTAAGAACTTTGACTTCTGGCTTCCTTGTTCTTCCCATTCTACTGTTGGAATGGCCTGGGAAAACACAATGTTCACGTGGACGTTGAATCCCTTTTGGAAAGTTCAACGTAACTATAAAGCAGCTTTTGACTAGTGAAAACAAATCGTGTTTCTCATATGAGAGAATGAAGCTCACAGGAGAGAATAAAGGTCAAAAAGTAAATTCAGCTTCCTGCAGCAAATGTTTTTTGATCTGACTGTGACTCAGGAGACAAGCACAGTTTTCTCTTGCAGTGCGTGTCAAAGCGAGATGTCATCTAGCTAAAAATATCCATTAAACCTTCACAAATATACTTTTACTTTCTGAGTTTATTTTTTGTGTTTTGTTTGTATTATTATTATAATCATTACTCCATGACATAGAAAAAGGGTTTGGGAAGAGATAAGAAAAAAAAATTCCACCAAAAATCAGAGACACTAGCAAAGAAATGTCAGAGTTGGAAGTAGTGAAGTTATTAATTTACGTTATTTTGAAATTTGCTTCCATTGGTTTAATCATAATCTCTCCTAATGCATTCTGATTCCGCTGTTTTCACTACAGTCTCTGGCTCTAATTAAAGCACGAAGATTTGATTTCAGAACCTGATTGTTAGCTCGAAGCTATTCTGGACTCTGTTAATGTTTTGTCAAAACCTTCTTTAGTATGCTGAACTTTGCAAGAAATATAGTGAGAAGAGTGTCTTGTTATGGAATTTTGGCATCTGTTCTTCATACTCAGGAGCAAAAACTGCGGAGATTGTGGAAAGAAGCTGGCAACAGACTTAGGTAAATGTGAGGGAGGCACATTTTTCTGATAGACAGAATGTCCCTCTTTTCCCCTGTGCAGGACACGCAAACGTTACTGGCAATAAAATGGACATTTCAGCAAAGCACCCATGGACTCAGTGTCTCTGGGGGTGCAAAATTACCTTCTTACGTTATACAGGTGGTTCCTTCATCAGTGTTAGTTAATACCATTTAGCAAGCAAATGTGGGAACTTTGAGCTGTCTGTGCTCTATTACATTGTTGGAGAAAATACACATACTTCACAGACTATTTGATTGAAACTAATTATTCTTTTTAAAGGGTAATTTGGAGGAGTCCTTGTTTTATTGTAGAGGGTCATGCCTTGGAAAATACTTCTTTAACAGAATTAAAAAGACGGAAGAGAGAAAAAGGAAGAGGGAGGGTGGGAGACAAAGTGGTGACTTTAGACCAAAATTGCTATTAATTATAATTTTTTTCTCAAAATAAGTGACTGCATAAAATACAAAATCCAAACCACAAATCACAGAATGAATTGACTCTTTTTTTTTTTCTTTTTTTTTTCAAACTTCTCTGAATCTAACCACTACAGCCTTTAATGATGCTGTGGCTTTCCTGGCTGGATCCAGAGTTGTTGGTTTTAATTGCTATTACTGTTTTTAATTACTGAATTCACTTTTATTTGCTGAAGTCACAGATTTTTTGTATTCATCAATGAAAGGGTGCATGAAGAGATCATGGCAGAATTAAGTGATTAAACTCTTAATCTCAATTAAGTGAAACAATGCACATATTGTCACTAAAACTGTTTATTTACTTCTCTTGATTTGCTGTTCCTAATTAATTATAATGTACAGGAAATAAAAATCCCCAGCTTTTATTATTAAGCTTTGTAAGTTAGTGCCTTACTCCACCACTTCAGCTGAGTTTGAACAGTGCTTTCACATGCAAGTAATTCTACTTTCGCAGTGATTTGGATTAGTTATGTGGCAAGAAAGTAGTCAGGGAATGAGGATGTTAGACTCCAGACTTGGGTAATGAGATGAGGTGCTTTGAAAATGTTTAAGTAGGTGGGTAGGGCAGAAAAGATTTTACAGATGTATCATGGAGAAGTTAAAGCACTCATTATTCGAAAAACAGAAGATTGAGTGCCTTCAGCTTAGAAAGGCAACACGATACCCATTCTTTTGAATGCTTCCAGCATTGGTCTCACTCTGTTCATTCTGAAGTGGGAATCCAGCTGATGATCATTGAAATCAAATAAGCTGTCCTTCTTTTCACATTCATAGCATATTGAATACATTATGGAAAAAAACTGTTATGACAGTTGTATTCATCTGTAACATTTTTGGAAAACAGAACATCTCATTCTTCTGTCCTTTTCCATGTGTGCCCGTAGGCAGACATGTCATTTCACTTACTTGAACTGCCTCATACTTCCCTTCTCCATTCCAGTTTAACTGGCTGCTGGAAAACATTTACTGCTAATGGCTACTACTTAGAAATGTGATGGACTGATAATTAGAGTTGTGCAGGCAATGTTCCCTTTTAAATATAAAGCAAGTTTGATCAAATGTGAGCAAAGTCTTCTGCCACTCTTACTAGCTGTATAAGGCTTTGCTTTAGGCTCGGTCAGATGTGGCTGAGTGTTTTCAGTTTGCTTTGGTTTCTTTCAGAGCCTTTGGCACACTTCTTGGTTTCTTGGATTTTCCAGAGTGCTGTCTTTCTAAAAACACCTTAGTAGCTCTTGAAACATGTGCTGAGATTATAATCTGTTCTAACTTTCAATTTTATTTGTGGTGCAAAGTGAAAAAATATGATGTGATGAAAATACAGATCTTTATTGTTGAGATTTGATAGTAATGTAGAAATCTCTCTCAGAGCTGTGTCAACTTTAGCTCCATCTATGGTGGCAACATTGCTGTTTTTGCCAGGTTTCCTGGGGATTCGTTATGGGAAAGAAATCCAACTTTATATGCAAGTCTGGTGATAGATTGACTTAAACGTGTGCTGGAAAGGACTGTAACTAGTAGGCCTGGAGGTATTCCCCTTCAGGTTCAGACTGCCCTACAGCTACCCTTGTTATTATATACCCCACTTCTCTTGGGATTCACATTTTCTTCTTTAGGTACAAAATCAAGTTAATTTATAGCTTTTCTGCTCATGCATAATCATAAAGTTTTGAAAATGAAATGTAACAAAGTGCAATAGGTCCTCAAAAAAGCACAATATTTATGAAAAGCAGTTTTGACATGACTTCTTTAATTATATATGCAAGTAATTTGCATTGGAAGAACCGGCATCAAGTTCCTGACTGCATTTGAAGTGACTCCTTCCGTAATCTCTTAAAGAATGGGAGAGTTAGATGTTTTCAAAATTGCATTATTAGGGCTTACAGTTCCTAGCAGTCTCTTTCTTTAAATCAATGGACATATTGTATGTTTTTCTTGAAAACCGAAAGCAGCATATAGCAACTGTACTGTCAACACTTCCAAACCAAAAAATAAAAAAAAAAAAAAAAAAGTAAGCGAAAGAATGACCACATGCAATTTATTTTTTTATAACAAGAGGTGTGTGTGTGGTGCACTAAGAAAAAATAATATGCAAAATAATAAAACTTTTAATAGTCAACTTGTGACTAGTGAAGGTATTGGCATACAGTCATCTTTCTCCCTAACAGGGTGTTAGTAAGAGAAGTTAACCTATGTTACTCTGACTTTTTCTTAGTATTGTTGAAAGGTTTGTGTATAGGAATGTGTGCATTTATCACATGGTTCTGTAACAGCTCCCTTTTGAATATGTAAACCTTTTCAACAACCTGAATCCTTACATTCTATGATTCTTTGATTGTAAAATTTTCCTTAGATTGCAATGACAGGGCCTCTTCTTTCCCTGACAAATATTCAGGTAAGGAGCTCTAAGTCTTTTACCTTTTTACAGACTCTGGGGCCCATGTTGCTTTAGCTGAATAAACCAAGGTACTTGTACTTCACAGCAGCTTGGGTACCCCTTTTCTGGGCTTAAAGGACCGTCTTAGTTTGAAGTACCACATGTGGCTGAACCATAAACTAACAAACATGCAGACTTTGTCCAAAAAAAATATTTTCTTTCAAACAATGTAAGAACTAGACTAAAGAAATAAATATATTTTGTCACATCATTTCTCGACACCTCTCAGTGAAAAAGCCAGAGAGCACTTATAGGACCTAGAAATCTTCATTTCTCTTTATCAGTGTGTTCTGGAATGCAGAGTTTCTCTTTTGTACCAGCAGTCGTATTCCATCTGCTCTCTTTTTAAGAAAAAGCAAACCATCAGATGACCTTCTCACTGGTCTTATTGGATTATTAAAAAATACCCCACCATCTAATGTATTACTAGCTACCACTCTCGTGCAATAAAAATGGGGAAGACACACTACTACCCCTCATATCCCAAAGGATATTCAATAAATTATTCAAGGAAGCTTTTGTCTGAACAGTATTCACCAAGATTTAGTGTTCCCTAGCTGCTAAGCCTGTCTCTTCTATCCTGTGGATGGAAATTTTCTATCAGTGTGATGGGAAGTTCACAAAGACAACACAGAACACAAATACGTTTCATTCTAAAAGGAGTTTGCAGATACACAGAAATGATGTAGTCAGAAAAGTCAAGCTGTCATTAAGGAAACCTATATGAATATGTTCATCAGTAGAACTGGAGTACAGAGGAACTCAAGTGAATTTTAATTTCTTCTGTTGCCAGCTCAGCCTGCGTACCAAAGAGATTCTTAAAGATGCCCAAATTTAAGGAGTTAACTCCTACAAAACGCTATAGCTACAGTTCCAAAGGTTTAAGTGACGACAAGCTCCATTACGGTGTTTGGCTTTGTTTCTTTACCACTGCACGAACAGCCCTCCTCATCACTGAGGCCTTGCCGCAGTGAGGCTGTTTGTAAACTGCGACCAGGCGCATTGCAGTGGCAGGAGATCCTCTCCTGACAGTGCTGTTCATGAGCAGACTGTGGAGCAGAGGCCACATCTGATAAAGAACAACCTCTTCTCCCCTCAGGTCAGAGGCTTGGGAAGACACACAGTCTTGCAGCCTCACTTGGTTCTTAGGGTAAAAAGATTTTACCAGCGTTAGCTCTTTCGGCATTGCAGGTAATATTCAAATGACCCATATAAAATATAGCAATCAAATTGTAAGTTGACCTAATGAATAACATGGATCAAATTAAAGGAACTAGTCTAGAATAGGACTGACTGCTGATGAATATTCTCTGGCTTCTGCTTCTCATTTTGAGACATATAAATAGCAGTGAGTTTTTGTGGCAGGCAAACCTTTTGATAATGTACATCTCAAACAGTCACATTCCTGATTAACTTTCATTTGCTTAAGAGGAAGGCTCCAACATTGCCTACGACTCAAACTGAATATTTCATATACTGATAGTAGAAAACATAACTACTAAATCTCTTCCACAGTGTTCATCAATCTCTGTCCTGGATAAATCTTGTCCTAAAACAATTACCAGTTTTATATACTACTTCTATCTAGACAAAAACTCAAACAGAGAAGAATGTAATGCCCAATAAAGTAAGAAATCTCCCAACACAATAAATCTTCTCTACTTATTATCTTCTGGTTTATTATGAAGTGGCACAGGTTTCAAGGCATGACTGTTCTCACAAAGAGTTCCAGCTAGAAACCTGAAGACCGGATTGATCTGTTCTAGACAGTTAAATTCCTGTGATAACAAGTTTGTTGTTGTTTGTGTAAAATTCTGTAAATGTCAGGCTTTAGTATTTTTGATCCTTTCATTTTTATTATAATTTCATGATGTCTCTGTCTAAAGAAAACAGTAGCTTTCCCAGTAGACGCAGAACTGAGGAAACTCATGGTTTTGATACTGGCCAAGGTAGCACTACTGTCCTCCCTCTCCACACCTTTTCCTCCTGTTTTCCTGCACATTTTTGCAGATCTTGAGCTTCAACAGCATTTGCTCCAGCACTTCTCGTTTGGATCTGGCTGCCATTCTGCTTTTTCTTTGATACTGTTTTCTACTTCACTCAGCAACTATGCACATGCCCTTTCCAAACTAATGGATTGGAAAGGGATTTCCATCAATGATTTATTTTCCAATTGCAACAATCTTGAAATGTGGAGAGATGAAACTGCATATTCACATAGTCTAGAAAGTTGCTAAAGAGTCTAAAAAGCTTTGCTCAGCATTCTCTTTTAAGCACATTTCTCTGATTGCTTCAGTCTTCCCCTGTTCACTGTGATAAGTTGCTTAACTGCGTGTTGCTTATTAAGCATACTGCCACTTGTAATTTCTAGTTCTAAACACTGGAAATAAAATCTAAACACTTTTGGAAATAGCTGCTCTTGCTTGTGTCTACTCTGGCACCATGCTGTGAACAGCAAGTTGTTTATATTCTGAACTTCACAAGTAAAATTTCGACCTGATCTTAAGAATCCATACTGAATTCTAATACTTTGGTGTTCAGAAAAATTAGCAACAACTGCCAGCTTTGACATTGCTAAGGCATGTGTCTTCTTTTTAGTTTTCCTTCCTGTGTATCATCTATTTAGTATTCCACACAAAGTTGATCAAAACTAGTATTTTTCTTCTGGTTTCTGTGCCCATTGCAGTACGTCAGAGAATTTGCTTCAAGTTAAGGCAGTCAGAAGCAGGAAGTTAAAGCAAAGACTTTTGTTTGGGCATAAAAAGTCAAATAGTGTTTCTGTGCAAAGAGAAAAAAAAATAAATTAAAATAAATGGAATGTTTCTTTCACAGATCTCACAACTAAAATGATCCCAATAGTATAGGATACAGGGTATCAGCTTACTTGGGACTTCTAAAGATCTGGTGCCCCTCAGTCCTATTGGACTGGCAGTGGACTGGTTTCGGGTGTCTATGAACCATGGCTAAGCTGAACAGTTTTGGCCCTCTTGTGATGTGGTGTTTAAACTCCTGAAAATACGTAAGAAATTCCTGAGGTCCGCTGGCACAGGAGGCAATTTTCAGCATTTCTAGTGTATGTCCGTATTAATAAAAGAAATGGAATCAGGTCATTATTTTAGTTCTAGTATGCAATTGCCTATGCTGTTTAATTATTAGCATGCTCCCTGGTGCTGTTTTGGCTTGTGGCTGAACATGTCTTAAGTGATAGCATGGGCCAAATAATATGATATGGCAGTATGGATGTGCATCCTATTTTTAGGAAACAGAATTAACTATAGGGTTATGAACCTTGCCATTCTGTCCTCAGGGCCAGAGGACAGGGTTTGTTCTCCTGTTAAGACATAGTAGAAAGTTTCCTTTGGTTTTTCAAAATCTCTCTAATGGGACTAACAAGCTAGGGTGTCAGAGCAAAGGCTTGAGTTGAGTTGTCTTCCAGGCTTCTTGTTCTATAGCATAGAGCTTCAAACCCTAGGGCAGGTTATAGAAGTGTGGTTTGCATAGAAGCTTTTCAGGAATAACTGGAAATCACCTTGTGCTTCATCAGAAGTTTGCTTAAATTGATGTGTTTTGGTGGGTTTTTTTTCCCTTTTTTCTTTTTTCTTTTTTTTTTT
>VWYH01003960.1:251425-297199 GCA_013399365.1 Pampusana beccarii
TTTTTCATTTATGCTACTTTGCTTTCATAATTTGGTTTTCAAAGGAATTTCTGCTTCATTTTGCAATTCAAAACAGCATCATTACTATTCTCATGAGACTCATGCTAGCAGCGAGATGTTAGTGAAGCCTACGCACTTCTGGTTCTTGATTTTTGAATAGAGAGTGCCAGCAAGCAAGGTGACTTCACAGACCATCATTTTCATGCTGTAGATCTGAGACCACCAGTGGCCTTGCCTGAGCCATGAGAAAGTCCATCTGCTGGTAGAAAACAATTTCTGCTGTTTTCTAGACAAGATCAGATGAGTGAGAAGAAGGAACAGAACAAATTAGTCCTTCCTCTTCATTGTAGAGGTAAACATGTTTCCAGTACTAAAACCAGTTCTGAATACCAGGGTATTTAGGCTAGCCCAATAGTAATACTGTAGTACTGTATATGGCATTGTAACTGAACTGACTGCTTTTTCTGAAATGCCAGAAGACCTGAGTCAGTTTTCCAAAAAAAGTAAATGGATTTTACAGCCAAATAGCTTCCCAAAGTAGTGGGGAATAAAGAAAGAAAGAAGCAAACAAAAGCCTCAAATCCACAAAACATTTCAAACATCAAGGTTTAAAGTTAGTCACAGACAGCTTAAATAAATGTTTGACTTTCAGAGATGCTGACCACCCACAGCTCCTAAAAGTTTTTAATCAGTACTTCGACTCAGAAATGAAGTCATTTCCACTTGCTTTTTAAGTTTAAGTAGTACAGTTTTAAATGTGGTCTGTGAAACTTTAATCAACTTCCCAAATTTTTATAAATATATTTACGTAATATGACAAGACTCTATATCCAAATGTTGATTAGGTGGAGTAGCCTGTTAAAACGTCTACTGTAAAATACCTTACACAAGACAGGGATACCATTAAAGAAATGTTTAAAGTTCCATAAACTTCATAAATGAAGACTAAACATTGTGAACATGTATGACTCCATGACCAGAAAACAACCTCCTTTGCTTTGGAACTATAACATATATATATAAGCAATGCTAAACTTAACACATAAAGAAAATTTGCCTCTGTTTTTCTAAAAATGGATGCCAGCCTGTCAAGTTTTAACCATGGTGAGTTTTATTCTCACAACTGCCTAGGTAAATATAAAATTAGGACCTCCGATGAAGTCCATGACATTTAAGCTGGTGTATTCAAGAGCAGAATTATGCCCAGGCAATCTAATGTTTACCTTAGATAACAGAATTGAAAGGAATTTGGGCTTTGATTTTGGTTTGGTTTGGTGGTTTTGGTTTTGTTTTTTTTTTTGGTTGGTTGGGTTTTTGTTGTTTGGCTGGGATTTTTTGTGTCATGACCAAGCTGCCACAGGAAATAAGTTGGCAGATTCATTGTAAATGGATCTGCACTGATTTTCATTATGTTAGAATGTGACCTATTGCATTACTTTTTTTCCTCAGCTTGCTTCTCATTACAGAAGTTGTCTCCTAACTCATGTGGCTGTACTGAAAGTGCTTTTAGCTAACTTTTGATTTCAGCTTTGACACTAAGTGCCAAAATTTTGGTTCTCTGTTTGAGAGGGCATGATCAGCAGTGGAGCCCAGAACTTTATTTCCATGTTGAAGCTTGCATTCCTGTGACATCGGTTAATTGTTCCTGTGTGCATAGTCCAGACACATACTACGATGAATTATGTATAGCTGTAGGGTCTGTGAATTCAGCTGACACGTCCACACAAGATTTACTCATGACCTCTCATGATATTTCTGTTTTTCTGATGTTACTTTTTGTCAGCAGTTAACTGTACCTGATTTGGCCAGCTTTCAACTGTATTTTATCGTGTTGCTCTGTCTTATTCTCCATAATTCCTTACAAAGGACATCCTACCCAGGAGTAATCTACAGATGCTGTGTTGGGTTATACTTCTACAAAGTTTTCTACAAGAAATGTCTTAGTGAACAAGTAATGACTGCAATGGGAAGAGAGAGAATCAGGGAGCTATTTAGATTCATTTCTTAAAGATCCAACAAATAACAAAACAAAACCCTTGCAGATTTTAAAGGTAGCCACCTGTGATTTCTGCCATATTTTCTTTCCTGCTGCAGTTGCACTCCCTGTATTTTTGTATGAGAGTCTTGTTTCAAATCAGAGCTAATCTCTTACTATAGGGACCTGTTTCTCCATAACCCCATTACCTTGTTTTTTTATCAGCCAGGGAGCATTCTGCTCTTCATTTTGCCTTAGTGAATTTTTGATTCTCAGTGAATGTTTTCTTTTGTTATTTTAAGTTCCATAAATGTTTTTCTCTAAGAGAAATTAGATCTAATATATCTTTTAAATCCTTCAATTTCTTTACTGCATTTTGAAATTCAGATATATTTTAAGCTCTGTGTGTTAGTATGTGGCACGATATACCAACACTAAGATAATTTTAAAGGTAAACTACATAACAATTTAGAGATGGCTCTAAGCCCTCTTAAGCCTTGACTTCCATTCACAACAATGTTGTGCACTTTTGGAACTTGTCAGTCTCCAGAGAAAGAAATGGATCCCATAAATTACTGTGATTTGGTTTTCCAGATCTGCTTCAACTTGCATGCACTTTATTTGAACCTTAGCTTGCTTTCCTCCTCACTTTTGTGTCTTTAGAAATCTTCTTCTAGCAGCTCATCCTTCTCTAGCTACATTTAAATTATCTCGTGTGGGTAACTCTCCTCCAGAGTCTTCTCCAGACTGCGTGCTTTGCAATTCAGATTTAGCAACTAGATGTTTTTGTTGTTGTTGTTGTGTTTTTTTTGTTTTTGTTTTTTTCCTTTTCTCATTTTTTTTTACCTTTTAGGGATATGAGAATAGCCTTGGCTATCTCCCTCCCAAAACAGTTTGTCTGGTTGACACTTAGGAATTTATCTGTATATCTTAAAGTCTCTGCATAGGTCTGGAGAATTCATCCTACTCCAGAAGGAGAGTGAGTAACAGTAAAACTACCTAAAATTTCATTGGATTATTTCTCAGTGAAGAGAAATAAAAAGATGCGTACCTGTTTGCTTCAGATAAATTAACATATTGCCTAAAAACCTGTGGTGTATTATGGGTACAATTGCATGAGTTAAACTCCTGGGATTATGAAGGACAGTGCTCTTGATTACAGATTTGTGCTTGTTTCATCCCTTAAGTCCGAAAATGGATCTAAAAACAGAACCTGAAAAAAAATCTATTCTGTGACTTCGGAAGGCAATATAAAAGGGACTGACCAGAAGTCCATTGCAGTTGATGATAATTCTATCGTCGATGTATGATGCAATACACCTTAAAAGGGACCTTCTGAGATGAGCTAGTCCAACCATCTGCTCAAAGCAAGAGTCAATCCTGCTTTTTTTGTTTAATTTTAACAAAAAATCAAGACAATCCCAGAATCTTTCAATGAAAAATAATTTTTAACAGATAAAAAAACCCAACTCTGATAATGTTCTACCACAGTTCGAAGTTAGAGTAAAAATTTTCAAATGTTACTATACCCTTTTGTAATGGATGTGTTCAAATCAATTGTATAGATTTGAGAGATTTCTTGTGGTTGTGATTTAAGTGAACACAATCCATTGTCAGCATTGAATCTACTGTTCATCTCTTGATAATAGGTGCAATTAAATAAGATATGCTTTTCCAGCTGTAGTTCTATTTTTAAATGCTTTGCCTTAATTTGGGGAGGGAATGATATAACAGATATATCAAAACAGAACAACCATTTCATACTGATTCAGGAAGAGCTATGGGTAAGCTAAGACTTTCACACAGACATTCAGGCCTTCCTGTGTAGTGAAATGTCTTTGCAGATTGCTCTGAACATTAAAGACGAGCATTTGATTTTAATCCAACAAAGCACTTAAGTTTCCATGTGCATCAGTGCTCTAGTTGTCTCTTTCAGGAGAAGATACATTATGAGCAGTTTCTGTTGCAGACAAACTAGGTCTCAGAGCCACGCCACAACGTGACACTCTTGCGGTGTTTAGAATTGGTTTCATGAAACTAGGAAAAAGGGAAGCGTGTCTGTACCCAGCAGTCTGAATAACAAATTAGTGTCATATTTTTTGATGTTCCATGGAGTAAGTTATGCCATTACACACTTGTTAGTAGATAGAGGCTGTCTCATCTCTGCTGTAGTTATAAAAGTTACATAAGGGTCTCAGAGTAAATCCTTTTCCACTGGTAGCAACCTGAACTTGTTCTCTCATATTCTTGATTTCAACGTAATCCACAAAAGTTTATTTATCTTCTTTTAGGTAGTGCTGTACAGTTTCAAACTATTAGCGGGAATCTATTACACCATCACTTTGGGTCCTTGGAGACATGTGCTTAGTGTATTTCAGTAATTCACAGAAACAATTCACAGAATCAAACACAGGAGGTTCCATGTGAATATGAGGAGAAACTTCTTTACCTTGAGGGTGCCAGAGCACTGGAACAGGCTGCCCAGAGAGGATGTGGAGTCTCCTTCTCTGGAGACATTCAAAACCCACCTGGGCACATTCCTGTGTGATCTGCTCTGGGTGAACCTGCTTTAGCAGGTGGGTTGGACTAGATGATCTCCAGAGGTCCCTTCCAACCCCAGCCGTTCTGTGATTCTGTATTCACCCACTAGTTCACTCAAAAGGAAGATCTGCTTGCAATACCTCTTGAAACTTTAACTCTTCAGGTTCCATTAAGTTCCCTTTACTTTTCATTTTAGTTTTACAAAGATTGGATATGGTGTCAGAGACAAATGGAAGAGCAATGAAATTTTAAAAATACCTCCTAGATGCAATTTATAGCATCACGCATACTTATGTAGACCAATTACTGTTCAAGATAGCAGTTCTTATTCGTTTAAGTCCATGAAGAGTTCTGTATTTGGTTCCTGAACTTTCGCATGAGCTGTCTTTTTATGCAAAAGATCTTTGATTTCTCAGGTAAAGCCAGAATGCAGAAGATAAGAAAACAAATTCATGGAATTCATCCAGTGGTACCAGTAGTTGTGAGATTTTGAAATATCTTTTCCTTTCAATAGGTGGCTTATTTTTAATTAAATTGGCAAGACTTCAATTATCTTAAGTGACTAAATACATTTTGTATTCATTTAGAGAGCCTATATTGAGACTTAGTACCAGTTGCACTCATTTTGAAAAATTTTAGGCAGAAAATTTCTCAGGGGAGTCCTGCTTTCTGTCATTTAAAAAGCTTTTATAATCACTTAGTCCAAAATGGTGATGTAGGCCGAAGTTTGAATCCCTGGCATATTGCTATAATGCTGCATTAGCTTAATCCTTCATTTTCTTGTCAATTAAGGACTTATCTTTATTCACAGATTCACTTATCTGTTATTCTTAGTGTATTTTAATGCTAGTAGTTAAAATCCCTTTGTTTATGGCAATAAGGCACTATTCAGTTTGTGAACTTTATAAAACCAACCTCTGCCAATTTTGCTGTTTGAGAATTGCTGTAAAGAAGTGTTCCCACAGTAATTACTTATTCCAGAGATGTTCACTAAAGAATGAAGTAAGGGGAAAGTGTATAAAACAATTGTACACCAACTGAGGCAAGTTTTACCAAGCGCCTTCCCAGCAACTACCAGCCGTTGAAGAAAAAAAAAATCCTTGCAAAACAGTACACAAAAATCTGTTGTCTTTAATGCAGTTGCATATACTGACTTTACAAATATTGTCAATTACTTAAGGTATTCACATTTAAATTAGATCTGGCCAAAAGGTTGGGAAAAAAATCAGGGAGGGGAAACAGGGGGGGTTGGCAACAGCTTTTCAACATGGGGCTCAGCTGCCCATCATTACTTGCTTTCAATGGTTTGGGTCATGGGTAGTGTCACTCATTTTAATACCCACTTAGTCACATTGAAGTAGGAGTGGCGATGCTGAGATAAAGAAAGAAATATGTGATAAACAAAAACCTGAGCAAAAACTTTCCAGTTGAGTATTTCTTATGACACACGTTTTTTCAAGTTTGTTACTTTAGAAAATGTGTTTTAAGTTAAAAAGTAGAGTAGGAAGGGAGTGTGCTATTAATATTCAGTAGTGCTTGCAGAAAACACTCATGAGTTTGTACTTTGAGCACTTTATTTTTGCAGTACTTGTAGAACATGCTCAGACTGGCAAACAATTGTGGAAAGCTTTGTGAAAACTTTAATGAGGCCAGCAGTTTACCCATGGCAACTGCCACAGTCACTTGAAGCATCACTTCTGAGAAACAACCAGAAAATCTGGAAGCTTCTGTTTTTATGCTACCTCAGCGCATCTGGTTGGAAAAAAAAAATATATATATATATATATATACACATATATATAACTACTTTTTACTTTAAAAATTGAGTAAATTCTGCCTTGGAGACCCTCAGTGTAAATATGTCACCTTTAGTGTGACATAGAAAAGACAGAAATAAAACAAGTGTGTAAACATTTATTCACATATAATTTTTAGCATCAGTACTCTGAGTTAGATGTGTTCTGCTTCTCAGACTTCAAGGGCCGTATTTCTTCATGGGCAATAAGGCAGATGTTGGCTTGGCAGAGCTCCTAAAGAACGTTTCTTCTCCTTGCAAAGAGAGATATGGCCCATTTTTCAGATGCCAGAACCATGAGATTCCTAACACTATTTTCAGATAGCTTCACCTCAACGGGTGAGCTTTACTTCGACAGGACCTTGCACAGTGGTCTGATTTTGGATGCCTAGATGCTTTCATTTCTGAAGACAAAGACCAGTTGAAATTGTCACATTTCTGGCCATGCATACATACAAGTTGGTGTTGTACTTAAAAATACAGAGAAGGTTTGTCTTCCTTTAAGGTCAGCCATTAATAGGTCAAAGAGAATTTGGGTGGTAACTGAAAATGGACTGTGTTCAGACATCCTATTGGTGCAAGAATGTCTCCAGCACCAGGCAATTAACATCCTGCCACAAACAGAAACTTAAAAAAAAATCTAAATCTAGTCAACTGTTAAATATGTATCTCTATATCTCTATATATCTAGCATTTAAAGTAGTAATTTCATTCATATTGTACAATATAAATTATTTCTCATTGACCTAAAAATACACCTAATATTTCTTTTCACTTTCTGTAATACAAATAGGTGAATGATCTTGGTGGAGAGAGTGGAGGAATGCAGGAGTTACTGAATTCAGTGGAAAGTGATGAAGAGCAACTGAAGCTGAAATTTTGGTGCCTAATCCTTTGAGTTTTACCACAATAAAGTAACAGCTATTAAATGAGGGGCTTGTCTTTCAGACTCTGAAGTGCTTCCACCCTCTTGCTTTTAGCTAAAAGAAGAAGAAAAGAAAAGAAGGAAAAGTATGTCTGTTCTAGTGACTTTGTTCAGCTGAAGAAGTTGATGAGGCTTTCTCCTGATAAACTCCAACAATCGCTCTTACGGCACTTCTTATCTTTTCATTCATTATGGCTGCTTCAGGCATAAAGCTAGAATAAGTGACTAAGCAAAAGAAAAATTATTACTTTGTAAATAGCAAAATATTATCGTGAAGCCTTGCAAGAAAGGATTCTAAGATCACTTTTTAATAGAAACTTCCTTCAAGAACTTTAGAACTTGCATGCTGGTTTTAAAGACTAAGCTTAATAGATGTCTCCTACATTTCAAAATATTTCAGAACTGGGTTAGTAATTGGACTTTAACGTAGAAAGCTGGGTTCTCTCATTATTGGTTTTTGCAAATGATGAGCCATTATTCTGTCATTCACTTTTTTGCCTACAGCTTAATGGCACAAGATGACCTGATGCTACATTTTCTGCAAGATGGCAATTGTCAGCAGAAAGGTCACAATTTAAAACTGATCATTTCTCTCTATGTGGTATGCTGCACTAGACTAAATTAGTATATTTTTTGAGAGCTGTTATGTACCTGTCATACCAGACAGACAGCCATTCCGTCTTTGTTGTGAACCACAGTGATCTCTCTAATCAATAGAGATTACCGAGAAAACTCATGGCTACTGGTTCCAGCTGACCTGTACGCTAAACCCTGAGCCCTGTGCTCGTCTTCCTGGGTGAACTCTGACTCCAACTCTGCATTCTTCCCATGTTACTTAAAAATGACATTTGCCTGCCAGAAACACCGCATGAGCAATAGCTGTAAAATGTTGCCTAAGGATGGAAATGCTACTGAGAGAGTTTCACAACTGGGTTAACTTTTCTCTTGCGAAGGAAATACTTTGCATAGCATTTGCTTGAAAACAGGCACTGTCTGTTTCCATTGCCTGTGCCTGTTTTTTATTTTTAACTGCTTTTGTAATATTTGGATTAATATGAACTGTCCTTTTTTAATTATTGAATGTGTCAGTATGAATATTGCTTCGCATGTTTTAATCCCTGGCTTGCGTTGGAAGGCAATAACGTACATTTGTTTTGTTTTACATAATGCTGGTACCGAGTAAAAGCAGGTGATCTTGTACATATGCAACTGCATAATTTTGCAGTGTTTTCTATGCCATTACTTCTGTGGAATACTATGTTAAAATGCTGTTCTAGTCATGAAAGTGTAGATTGTAAACTATAATCTCCTCGGACATGTCATGCTTCAGATTACATAAAATGATCACAGTTTTACCTTTTAAATGATCAGCACAGCAAATACTTAACTCTAAACTCCTGAATAATTCGGTTGTCATAAACAATCATTCATAAACTGATTCTTCTGCAGACTGCTGCCAGCTTGTGGAGCAGTGAATTTAGCTGTGTCCTGCTATTAAGCTCTGTGCTGTAATCCAAATGATGGGACAGGAGACAACCTGAGAAAAACTTGATAAGTTTATTCACCAACACTGCATCTTACCTCCCTGTATCAAAGGTGCTTTTTATTCCCTTACTGAATGTTAAATGGTTGGTAAAAACAAGTTGCCCTTTAATGAAATTTCTTTTTGACAAGGTAAGTGGTGTATGTACTAAAAATTCATATTGCTTATCAGTTAGATCACTGAAGAATCACCCATGGCAAAAGTCAAATGAGCAATAATTGAACACAGGTGCTGATGGCAGTGAGGGGGAAGAAGATCACTAATGAGTTTATACATTGGAAAGAGTCGCCGTATGGAAGGGGGAAGTGTTGCACCTTGGAATTTGGCTAACAGGAGGATCTGCAGTTTGTAAGTCTTTCACTACTGAACAGTTTTCAGCAAGTTGCTGAATTACTACACAGATGCTATTTTCATTGTTGTTGCAGAAGATAGGGTAAAATTTCCTCTGTCAAAGAAGGTACAATGTGCACCATGTCTAATATTTGCTAGGCATGCCAGACTGTGTCCTTTATATAGTCATTAGGAACACAAGTACCTGTTCTCCACGAACATTCCATTTTATACTGTAAATTTTATACTTAAAATTTTCCTGACTTTACCAGACCAGCACAAAATCATTAGCAAGTCTGTTAGAAAACACAATTTTATTAAGCTTCCCTTTATTAAAAAGGTGAGCTTTTCCAGTTTTTGTCAAACTTTGAGAAGATAGGTGATAAATTGTATCTCCATTGATTTGGGAAAATAATTTTTAAAAAAGATGTTAGAAAACACAGATATTAATTTAAGGTATCTGTATTTTTACACTTGGATGATAACATTTTGAAGGTATTTGATCTCTGCCTGTGAAAAAGTATCAGTTTGTTTTCAGGGGACTATTATGTTGACAACATGTTTATGTGAACAAAAAGGAATAACAATATTTCAGTGATCATTGACCATGTTTGGTTTAATACTGGATTGCAGTCATGGCTCAGGTGTCCTCTGCAGGTAATGGAGTAACGAATTAGTCTGCCTGTGTGTAGGCATGCGTTATTGCTTTGTGTTCTATGTGGTTTTTGTTTTGGGTTGGTTGGTTGGTTTGTTTTCGTTTTTCCCCTTGATCTACTGGTTATAGTAATGATGCTCCTGCTGTTCTGTAATGTTCTGGTAGCAGCTACAAACCTCAACCATGGAGGTTTAAGTTCCACTCTAGTAAAGGCTGTACAAATTTCAGCTAGGAATCCTTTTCAAGGTTGTATGATTTCTTAATCTGTGGGGAGCTTGCAAGCACTCCAACGAATAGTGCTTAGCTCTGCTCTGGTTAGCTGGCAAGGTCGCAGAAACACGGACTTGAATTTAGCGCAGTTTTAACCTTTGGAAAGATAATCCAAGCCTGCATTTGACCAGCTGTGAACTTTTCCTGGGAGTAGGGTCATTTTGGCAGTGCCATGTCATGCACAGGACAGACACACTGTGAGCAGGGGTAGCTCAGAATTCAGCTCTACCCCGCAGCCTCCCCTTGCAAGGCAAAGCCAGCCTTGCCCAGCTGTCGTGCCTGTTCTAGCAGGCTCAAGAAAGACCAAGCTTCTGAGCACCCATCCCTTAAAAAGAAAGGAAGTCAACAGTGGCAGTTGAAACTGGCCTATGCAGTTTAAACTAATTTTTGGCCAACCAGCTCTACCTTTCTTCTGTATGCTCGTGCAACCTTTGCTTCAATGTGGCGGAATATGATTGCACACACAACCCTCCAGGTGCTTTAAAGAACACAATTTTCAGTCTTTTTATTTTCTCCTGTATTTGCTCTATTGCAGAGTGGCCTGAAACTGAAATATAACAGTTTAAAACTTGAATCTGAAACTTTCAAAGTTCCTTCTGTCCTCTCACCTGCTTCCTTTTCTGGCCTCTCTCTTTTTTCGTCTGGCTTCAAAGAATGTGTTGGGGACTGTAGACTAGTGCAGAGTTTTCAACAGACAATAACAAAGTTAACAGTGGATATTTGTGTTTTAGGAATAAAAAATACATTGTTAAAAGTTACAGAATTTTTGTGAACCAAAATTGAAACTCAACCAAATGTGAAAATGTGTTTTATTATGCATTTTTCTTTGCATTTTAACTGATTCTCTTTAGTCTGTTTATACTGAAGGAATAATAGGTCATAGTATTAGTAGCATTAATGAGTTTTAGTAATTTGTTAAGAACTGATCTCTAAATGTATTTTTCATCACAAGTGTGATGAATGCAATGTTAAAGCAATGGTTATCAAGGTTATCAAGGGCTGTTCATTTCTTCATTTCATTGCTATGTGTGTAGGATGATCATAGGAGTATGTGTGTGTAAGTTGTGCTTTTTCTCCTGTCTCCATTTATGCAAGTCTTAGAAGTTCAGAATAGCAAGGTGAAATATAAAGACAATGAGAATTTGTAAAATCTACCAGGTGAAAGTTATTCAGCAAATTAAAAAGCAATGAATACAAACATTTATCTCTTGGATTAACCTGGGATGCTGAAAGCATATCACTGAGTTTTGTATCAGTTCGCAGGTTAAAAAGAATGCTGTGAACATTTGATGGTTACAGCAGTAGTAAGTATCTATAGTAAAGTATGATGCATTCATGATGGGTAAAGTAGTTGGTAGGCTATGGACATAAGATTACATGGAGAAGGCAAGTAAAATGAAACCTTACAGAGATTAAGCGTGGAAAATGTGGGAAAACTTGAAGAATGAGTCAAATAGACAGTGATACTTCCTCACTGTATTCTCTCATCCTTTAGTGGATCAAGTAGTTGACTGTCCTAAACTAAAGTCTATATCCATATCTTTGTGCTAATAGGCTCTGATTTACCTTCTTGCATACAGTTTCAATATTTTTTTTTACTTTATTTTGAACATTTGCACTTAATGAAATATTCTGCATTCTATGGCAATGAGTTCCAGGATCTAGATATGAGCTATGTGGAAACGTACTGCCTGTTAATCGTATTTGATACTTCCTAACGTGAACCTCTCACATTCCCTATCCTGTTGGTGATGTTATAGATTTCTGATTTATCCTGGTACAGAGATGATCTTACACCATCAGTCATCCTCTTTGCTTTTCTCTTGTAGAGTTCTGGTACCTCTTTTTTTTTTTGGCAAGGTTGCCAGAATTGTGCCTGGACATAATCTTTATCATAACGGCTTTAGATCTTTTGTTCTGTATTGTTTTTCTATTAACTTTCTAATATTCTATTTGTCTTTTTGACTCCCACTGAACGTAAAATTGGTATTCTTATACCATTATATATTCTTATACCATATTAAATATCTGTTGTTCTGTGTGTACATGTATAATTAGGTACATAGGATATGTATACACTTACAAATACATATGTAGAAATAGGCATGGATATTTGAGTCAATTCTCAAGCGTACTACTTTACATTTATCAACAATGAATTTCACTTGCTATTTTACAAGCTGATGATTTGATATGACAAGATCGCCTATAACTCTCCCTACCCTTTTGGCTACACAAATAATTTTGTATTCATAACACAGTCTTTTCAATATTCCTTCTGCTTTTATTATCTCCTATAACAAAAACTATATCATGAACAAAACAAGGCCTGCCATAGATCTGGCACAGGATTGCTCTGGTAGATTTCCCTTATTGTCAAAACCAAACATTAATTTCCTGGTCTTTGTTTCTTTCCTTTTAACCAGCTCATAATTGTTGTATTTTATCCCAAGAGCAATGCTGGAAGCCAAAGTAACCAACACGAGAGGGCAAACAGTGCTGATCCATCCTTAGCTCTTCTTTTTGTCTAACAAAAGCTTGAATTTTTCCTAATTTTGCGTTTCTCATGTCACAAACCTTTAAACCAACTTGAAAACTTCAGAACAGCTTTGTATAACTTTGCAACATAGGAAAGAATACTGCAAACTAATATAACCTTATTTTTCTGTGTGGTTGATTTCTAGATATTGCTAGCTAAATGCATAATTTGAATGGCATTTGGACAATTTAAATGATTTTTTTTTAAATCAAAGCAAGAGGAAACAAAAGGTTTTGCCATAGTTTTCTCATTAAGAAGACCTACAAATTCATTAGCTATTAAAACTTTAGCATTCATTTTGTACTGCAGATAAAACAAATTATGACTTCTCAAGTGTTGCTGAGTTATTATCTTAGTACATTTATAGTAGCTGCATGTTTAGTAAGAGACTCCTGGTTTCTTTAGGTGTTTGACCTATAAACCACAACACGGCCTACTTTCCTATTGGTACACTGACTTCTTTAAGTATATCTGTATGCCACTTTGGCCCTTTTTCTCTGCTGGATCACAAGTTATCCTTTGGTTGCTCAATGTGACTTTCAGAAGTCCTCAGAATTAGCTTGTAGTTAAATGTCACAGTAGCAACAGAGAGTTTTGAATCACCTTATCAGTTGCCTATATTTTGGTTTTAACTGGACCTGAATTTACATTGGCCCAGCCAGGTTCCAGGTCAATGAAAGAAAAGGAGCAGAGCAATGCTTCATCTGTCAGTCTTCTCTAATATTTTTACAAAAGCATGAAAACCAGGACTGGCAAATTTGCCACTTGAAAATATCTGTGCCATGCCATGACGTGATTTGAAGTCTGATTGCAACTTAAGAATGTATATTTGGTTCCCTGCTACGTCGTGTCTTTACTGGGAAGGTCTCTAGGTTTCTGCTGTGCTGAAATATAAAAGATGATTTGTAAGACCACATCAGCAATGCATATGGTCTGTGTTATATGTTTAAAAATTAGTCACTGGCATTCCATGATAGTAGCACAGTCCAAGTACCTGAAGGGTAGTTGTCACCGTTAGAAGCCATTTTGTTTGTTTTCCTAGGATTTTTTTTTTTTTAATTTCCTCAATCTACAGCAGTGTGGCAATCATACTGCTCTCAACACACTGTGCTTAGTGTGAGCCTTGGAAGTCTAGTGAACATTAGGAATGCTTATATTTCTTTATCTACTTCTCTTTGGTGATGGGTACGTTAGAGCCAGCAGAGTCTGGCTGAGATTGCTGGAGTGCAGGTTACATGTGCACCACTCAGGGTGCCCAGGTCATGGCTAATCCACAGACACATGGTGGCTTAGTCACTGCTCCTGGCACGGTGCTCTCCCCTGTCTCTAACTGCATCCAGGCAGAAACGGAAGAAAACTGAGTCATACTATCCTTTCAAATACAGTCTGCTTTAAAACATGGCAAAGTTTCACTAAAATGATTCCAGTAAAAACCTGAGGTAAATAAGCATATTTTCTTTCAAAATATTACCCATTAGGACATGACTAGTTTTAAGCTCTGCCTGGAAGTCAAACATAGTCATCTTTATAAATATACTGTCTGCGCTTGTCTATATTGCTGTCATACCTGTCATTTACCACCCATTTTCCTAATCCGGGCATGGCTGGAATGCATTAGAATATTAAGAGCAGTCCAGGTGAATGTGCTGGGTTTTGATGTGTTTGGAGGGCAAACCCTGGCTGAGAGAAATCAGCTGACGAAAGGAAAAGAGTGGGGAGTGCAGTTGTGAGGCTCGGAGCCTCACCAAAGCCAGCGTCCCAACCAAACTCCAGCTCTTGGTTGTGCTGCAGCTCTTGAGGTGGCCATTGCTGATTTCAGTCCTCAGGGCCCGTAAGATATTAGGCACTTGTGCTTTGCCTTCTAGTTGCTTGACCTTGCTGGGTGATTTATGCTGTAACAAACTAATGTGTTTTTTCAGCTAGTGTGTACCCACTGTAGGCCTTAATCCTAGATCATAACAATAGTACAGAGAGCCAAACTTCAGTCCAGATCTGTGCCAAAATCTGCGAAGTTCCCAAGCAGTTAAACTGGAGAATTCTTACTGGGGAATTCTTACTGGGCAATTTCTTTATCTTTTTAACCACTATGAGATTCTTTTATAGGCTGGGGAAATGGCAAGTACATGTGATTGCTCTTTTTTCTTTCACATTTGGCCCCTATTTTGTACCATATGCTGATTAGAGTCTAACCTGGCTGTTGTTTAAGTGAAGTGGCTACAAAATTAATGCAGATGTAACACACTTCCCACAATTTTGTACATAGTTCCCGCCTATATCTCTCAGCACATATCCCATCTTCATTCCTATAGGACTTTAAAGCTGGTTGGATTTGTGGGGTGTTTTGGTTTGGAGTTTTTTGTGGGGGTTTGGGCAGTGCTGTTGAGGTGGGTTTTTTGTTTGTTTTTGGGTTTTGTGTGTTTTTTCTTTTTTTTCCCTTCTATTTTTCTTTTTTTTTTTTTTTNTTTTTTTTTTTTTTTTTTTTTTTTCTTCTTCTGTTTTCATTTTCTTACATGCCACAGCACTGCTGAGCTGATTCCTTAATGATGTGGGTTTTCAAGAGCAGAGAGGGAAAAGGATCCCTGTGGTACTCAGGGCCCAGAAGAGAACTGTCTCCATTTAGGCTGACATGAGGGCATAAATGAGACTGGGAAAAACGTCCTTCATCTCCTGAGAATCCTTCTGGCTTCTGCCCGCTTCCCTCAGTCGCTGATTTCCCCTCTGTCTTCCAGAAGATTCTTGTTTCTGGGGGACACGGGGACTTCCCGAGGCGCCGGCCGCTAGAGGTTGCTCCTGGCCCGGCGTTGGAGAGCAGCGTGGCCGGGGCCCAGCGCCCTCCTCCCGCCACAAGGCCCAGCCCGGCTCCCCAGGGAGGAAGGAGCTCGCCTGGCAGGCATTACCCGCATGGCCTGGGACGTATAAAATGCAACTTTGTGCTGGGGAGGGCAGGGATTATTTTCCACCGCCTAAACGGAAAAGAAATTCCATCCAATGCACAGAGGAAAACGCAAAATGCTGGTGACAATAAGAGAGACACATTGTAGGGATTTGAATGTGTTTCTTCTGCTGGAGTCCTTGGGCTTATTTAGGTGGTACTTTTAATGTGCGTTTTTGCAATGTGCCCCACAGTATTGGAGTCCTCCTGTGGATGGTCACACCTTGGTTATTCAGATGTTCAGCTAGCTTTCCTTTGTCATCCAACTTTTTGAGTGCTCCACATCTCAGTGCTTAAATGAGTCTTCAGTTTTATTCTTCAATAACTACAATGGAAAAGACACTCTTAATTAAATTGAGTACTATTTAGCATGTATCGCTTTTCACAAAGGCACACACATAGAATTAGTTCCATACTTTCGATAAGCACCCCCCCAATAAACCAACAATGCCTTAAGTAAAAAGCAAAGCATAACATTAAAAAAAAAAAAAAGGAAAAAAAAGTTCTGTATGGAAATGTCCTTCTTCTAGTCATCTGTTGCCCATGCAAAATTCTCTTGGAGCATAAGCAAGTTCTCTGACATATAGAGCACAGGATTTCATATGGCAATGGCAAGAAAAAATAATGTAGAAAGTATTTTTAAGATAGCAAAGTGGAGTACTCAAAAGTTATAAAATGGCAAATTTGAGGCTAAGATAGCTCATTTGTTCATGTGCATTAGAACACAGTCTTTAATTATGTAATCATATACTGCCTCTTTCTCCCCACACAACTCCTGTGGGATTTCTGCCTTATCCAGACTACAAGTTAGACCTGCCCAGGGGTACATTGGCTCAAGCAGTGGAAGACACTGTTCATTGCTTGCAGTTGTATGGCATGTAGTACATAAATCAAAGACTACAGAAAAAGAAATTTATAGATGAGAAGTTAGATATGATTCTGATAAATAGGACGGTAGTCTTGTCTCAGGCACTGATGTTTAGTAAAGTCAGTAGATTTTTCATATCATGTGTGTATTCCCCAGCTTCTGTGTGCTGACTGTGAGATCCTACACTCTGATTAATCAGAAGTGTTGAACACCCACATCTACTCCTGAAGTCACTAGAGAGTTGTGTTTTGAGTCTGCGGAATAATGAATAGTGCTATCTACTATTCCAGCTCATGTGCCAGATGTCAGGTTTTGTGTACCTGTATCTCTCTGACTGTAATCTCAGTGCATGTCTTTTGTCATCTGTAGAAGATAGATGCAGACTTTTTCAAGGCTGCAGTAAAAATAATACATCTGAATCACTTGTATTTCCTAATGATGAGCACCAAACAAATGCCTGTACAAAGTAAATAAATTTGTCTTCAGAGCAGGTTTGAACCATGTGTAGGAAATAAAGGAAATCCGCTACAAAGGATTACAGTGTGAGCGATGAAACAAAAGAAAATACTGCAAAGCAAACTGCTCTTAAAATGAGGATTGTCTATCTTGTGCATTAAATAAAGCAACATTAGCGCTACGTCTAAAAAGACTGTATCATAAACTGTATATTAATTAAGCCTAGAGAAGCATTTAGGCTAAGTTTAGATTGTATGTTAATTCTGCAGTTTCCTAACACATGTGTACTGGATTCTGCAACCTGTCTCATATCTCTTAGCATGTATGTGTAGAGTATATAAAAAAAGGAAACAATCCGAGTACCCTCAGTAATAGCAGGCTAACACTTTTTAGTAAGAAAGGTAAGATTCAGTAACCTCCAGGCAGGATTCTAAACTATGGTTTAATTCTGACTTTTTCCTCTTCTGTTTAGTTCCTTGGCTAGATTTTATAAAAGTAACATCCACTTCCTTCCACAAGGAGCAAGGAACTTCGCTCTTTGAGAGCAAGAACTCTGCAGGAGTGGGTCTGTTTTCTCTGGTTGGAGGTTCATATGCCTTCTACAGTCACTATTCTTATCACGATCTCCCCTTTCCTGTGAAGAAAAGTGGAGTTCCTGGCTTTCTGTCCTGTATTTCTGCATTTCACTGCACATGAACAGAACAATTTTGTGGCATATGCTGAGTGAGTTTGCTGCCTGATGCTCAGAAAGCATCAGACTTCTCGCACATGCTCTGCGAACCAGACAGGGTGATGAGTTGCATCTTTCCAGAAGCATTAGACTCAACATCAAGTACACGGTGATGCTATCTGGATAGCTACTCCACCTTTGCCCTTTTGCTGTTCTGTGCATCTTGTGTTGTGTGCAGAATTTTGCGAGCTTGCAGTTAAGCAAATTGCTCTCTTAACTATTGAAAAGAGACGCTGCAAGATTTGCAGGTGGTGTTCTGTGGGTGTGATAAGCTAAGAAAACTCCTTGAGATCAGCCAGCAAGCTCAGCTGCCTTCTTACCTCTGCAACTGTTTTTCCTGCTTATAGGATGTTTAAACACCCAAATCCAACAAAGTAACCCAGAAAAAAAGATTGGTGATGTAATTAATAAAACAGAATAATTCACACCATTCGTATGTGTTAGGACTCAAAAGATGTCTATTTTTGACTTTGTAATTTGGCCTGGAATATAGTTGCAGGATACAGAATACAAGCTGTGAATTTTATCCATAGCATCCCTTTTATTCATTATTTAACTGTGCTTTGTTTTCTCCCCAGTATAGTTGTAACAGGAATATGAAGGAGAGGGAACCTCAGAAATACTAGTTTTAAAATGTGTTCTGGAGTCTGCATTACAGCTGCTGTCTTTTGCTATGAAAATAGACTGGCATCCACCTTCAATCTAAACAGAGATAGATAGATAGATAGATAGATAGATAGATAGATAGATAGATAGATAGATAAAATTTTAGGAGACCAAATGACCAAGAAGCTTAATTTATATTCTCAAGTGATTTAGGAACCATATTCTAATTCACTGGTCAAATTTTGTTTACAAAGATGTTTAGCTCCTAATTCACTCCTGCATGTCGGGAAACCTTTCCAAGAGGTGTAAAAGAACGGTGGCAGCTGTGGAGGTTATTGAAGTATTGTCATTATTTAAGGTAATTTTTCAACAAATGATAGATTCCTTCCTTGAACTTCATCTTGGAATTAGAAAAATTGCTGGAGGCTTTCGAAATTTCGTATCACAGAAGAAAAAAAGAAACAGGAGGTTGCAGAGCAGAATAGATTTCTTAAATCAGGTTAGAAAATTTCCATCAGTACCTAACACTTTGAAAGCCACTGAGGTCAAAGTAACTTCTATTATTTTTTGTTTTTCTGCAGTGATAGCATTTTGTTACACTATTGAACGAGTTACAGTGTGTGTCCCTAGTCTTTTATGTTTAGTTTGATTTCAGTGTCTTGGCTTGAGGATTAATATCTCTTTAATAATTTTTTTTTTAAATACGCTCATTTTTATGAGTATTTGAACGACCTTAACTGAAAAATTTTCTGAATGTGTTCATGATCCAAAGTGTCCTTGGTCTTTTCTTCCTGAAGTCCCCTGTTGTTCTGCAAGGTCAAACACAGATAGTCGCCACCATTTATGCCTCCCACTCCAAAACGCAGTCAGGTGTTAGCGCTGGCGCCTCACAAACGAGTTGTTTGGGGAGCTTGGTGAGGGGGATTTCAAGAAACCGTGAGGCTGGGCAGTGAGGAAGGGCTGCCTGCCCCTCTGGCCAGCAGATCGAAACGTGATGGACTGACAAGCTGCTTGTCCACGCAGCAGTGGTGGCTGGTCTGGCAGAGGTGAGCAGCTGCTCCCATGGGCAGAGGCCTGGCTGGGGGACCGGGAGCATCAGCTCATGGTGGTGGTGTCTGCTGATAGGCAGTGCCGACAGTGGGAACAGTGTTTCCTCTTCTTTTTTTTTTTTTCCTTGGTTAATTTCAGTGAAAACTCATGGGTCAGAATAGTCCTGTTGGTAATTTATGATGTGGCGTGCAACCAAATATGCACTTCGGCCATTTTTCATGTGTTTTGCTGACGATGGGTCACACAGCTTCACTGGAAGGTTTCAAAGATTAAAGCCATCAGAAAAGGCAACCCTCGTGACTGATATTCTCTGACCCCATGACCTACCAAAGGCCATAGTGCCACACTAAATAAAGCTGTCTCAAGCTCATCCCTTCTGTTGGGTGTTTTTAAAAAGATGATCAGGCTTGACTTAAAGACTTTCAGGATTTATCTGCTGTGTCCATAAACAGGCAGTTTTAATCAACTTTTATTCTTTATGTTAAAAATGCCATTCCTCTAACAGGAATTTGTCCAGCTTCCTCTTATAACAAATTATTTTCTGTAAGTAGTGTCTTCCTACCTATGTACAAGAAGGTACTCGTTGACTTGATTTAATTTATTTTTTAGTAGATAGAGCTCTTGATTATACATTGAATGTGATCTGGTAGCAAGAGGCCCCTCTTAATTATGATATTGTGAAGCCCTGCTTGTAAAGCACAAATATCCAAGAACACAGGTGGGCTTCTCCCGTTCATGCAAGTGAAGACCAGTCCTGAAGTCTGCAATTCAGCATGACAATTACTGTGTCTTCTCTCTGTATAAAAGGCATTGGAACAGCTCTCCTCAGCAAAGTCTTCAAGAAACATGAGTAACAGGGAGAATCCTTTTGATTTTCATTCTTTATTGTCTGATGCCTTAATGCAGGCATTTGACCCTGTACAAATAGATGTAAGATGTTGGGACAGCATCTTGAGTCATCAGCAAAGTGGTTACATCAGGTGCCACAAAGTGCAGACTCAGCTCCACTTGTAAAGTTTAAGACTCCCAGCAATTGTGTTGTGCTGAAATGGACAGGATTACTGCAAAGATAATGTTGCAGTTTTCTTGTGTCCCTCTGAGTTGTCTGTAACCTGGCCCCAATACAAGCAGGGCACAGCTCCCATTTTCACCTGACTGTGAGATGCTTTGAGTGTCAGGAGCAAGGGGAACACAAAAGGCACCAACTGCTTTCTCATGCCCCTCTGCATGTGGCCCACACTACATAAAACTGGTTTTTTTACTAGTTTAGCCAACTTAACTCTTCAATATAAAGCTTTACTATAGGGCTATTCTCCAGTAGAAGATCCACTATATTATTACTCTTCATACAACATAGCATATATATTTAACTCCAAACATGGTACTTCTTGTCATGCTGTTTTTTAAGTTTACTGTGTTTCTTGCTGCTAGCACCTGTGAAACTCAGTGGAGCCCTGTGAGCTGTCTCAGTCTCCTGTTTCCTATCTCCTTTGAGCTATTGCATTACAATCGTTTGTCAAAGATGAGCGAGAATCAAGGAAATGGAGCACTTCAAGTGGCTGACACTGTTGAGCAGATAGCCTTCTATTTTTGCTGAGTGTTTACATACCTCCGGAGTGCAGATGTGTCTGAGCTGGATTAGATACGAAGAAAGTTTGTAACACCTTCATCATATAATAGCGGCAGACCTGATTGCATATCAAAATAATACAGTTTTAGAAACTGCTGTGACCTATAAATACAGTTCCTTTGCTATGGGTGCAGGCATGATGTTGTCTTACACCAGACATAACTGCATGTACACTGCAGGTGTACTCATTTAATGTTGTGGTTACGAAAAGTTACTACACCTCTTGCAAATTCGCTAAGGCTAAGGCAGTGAAGTTCTTTGGAGAAGCTTTGTTCTGATGCACGATATGATGTTTTTCTCCTTCCTAAAGTCTCTAGACTGCACGTGCTGTCTGCATCCCACTTCCATTCCACAGCAGCGTCAGGAATGAGAATGGAGGGAAAAGAAACCATCACAGGGTGGTTGTCCCAGTCGTAGTCACTGGCACTAGAATAAACTACGTAGGATCTAAAATAAGTATTTGGCAGAAGTTTAGCTAGTAAGATCAATGATTGTGGCTTAAGGAATACATACATTGTCATACTTCAGAATACACTTCATAGTACCAACAGCAGTGAGCATTTAACTACTGCAGGTATCCTAGGGCCTAACTTAACATATACTTTCCAAATAAGAATCTCCTACTCCTTTTTCTTACAGTTTTGCAGAAGTGGGCTTGTTACAATAGAGCATAGATGACTTTATAATTACATATTTTTTCTCATTCTAAAACAAAACGCAAATTCCCATTCGTATCTTAAAAATTTTGAAGTGGCTAAATCTTTGTTAACTCCCCAGTTCTATTTTATTGGAATCCCAAATTAAGCCAATTTCATCCATGAATCACTTAGCAACAGAAATGTAAGCTATGGCCTCTGGCCCTAATGAAATCCTTTAAATGCAGTCTACATAGCAAAAGGTTAAGGGGGCAAGGCACGGTTTAATTTCCCAATAACACTTTACGGGAGTCTTTGTAAATGTACTTGCTTCTGGAGTTTTCTAACACACCTCTCTCTGAAACCAGTCAATTTGCAGCCTAGAAGTAGCTATATTAAAATTACACACAGGAGAGAGGTTGGAGGGGCACTGTGATACAGGACCTTCCTGCTAAATTCTAATCCAGATTGGGCCTTGGTCCAATCTCTTACAAAGTTGTTAACATCCAATGACCTATATGAAATGAGTTGGTAGCTTCAGTCCGGTTCCTGGAGAGGTGTGCGCATCAGAAGAGCAATCAGCTGGCACTAATTGGCACCCTGGTCCGTAGCCTCAGCAGAGAGCCAAATGTCTGTAGAGGAATGAGGGCTGAAGTGCCCTCTCAACCTTAAAGATGATCCCCCTGGGTAAGAGTTTAGGGCACGTTTGTAATGTCATATGTGGAATTTTGCTGTGCATCTTGCAATGCTAGACCAGAGCTATGGCTAGAGAAGTGCACTCTTCAGGGCTTTCACAGGGCATTCTGAATGCCCCCAGGGCATTTTAAACTCTGAAATCACTTTGGCTTTCCTCCAGACATAAACAGGAAAAGAAACTTCACTAAGCAATAACCTGATATTCTGAGGTGTTAGATAACAAATTGCCACTCCAGTTGAGGGATTGCACTGGAAAAGGGAGAGAGAGGGAGTCCGTATTCCTTAAAGACAAAACTTTCTCAGGCCCATGCCCAGCACACATTAAATACCTTTAGTCTGTTGGGCTCAGAAAGGGTATAAATTTGTGCTGCTTAAATATTAAAAATACACTGGTTTGTGAGTAGGCTTGTGAAGTTCTGTTCATTATAAAAGCATAGTAACACATGCTCTTCCTAGGCTTGGAATTGTTCCCGGATCATAATAATTTCAGAAAGTTTATTATGGGTTATCTTCCCCAAAGTCTTGCATTTAAGAAATTTATTTCTTGCTTTGTTGTTCCGTTTGCAAAATTTCAGTCATTCAGGCAGGGTGGAAATAATGTCATGAACTTGAAGCCATCGGCCCATTCAGCATGAACAGGGTCACTGAAGTAGCACTAAATTAAGAAATGAGTGTTATACCTACCTAGTGTTTTAAGCCAGGCAGTCAAAGCTGATAAAATATATTGCCCAAATTAGAAGTTACACAAATTTTCTTTACCTCCATTTACCCTTGAACATATGAATGAATAACGAGCAGCAATGACAAATGTTTGGTTGTCTGGGGTTGTCTGCTAAGCAGAAAAAATAGGTTCATTTGATGGAAGTTAGCCTGTTTCGCAAAACATTTGGTCTCTTTAGAGAGCAGGTTTTGTCCACCTATGTATTGTCCTTACTGATACAGAGGAAATGACGGACCTGCATAGAGCATGTTTACTGCATGTTTACTTCCAGAAATCAGAGCAAAACTTTCTTTTTTTTTCTTTTTTTTTTCCTTCAGAGCTTTGCATTACTGGAGTCACCAATGACTTGCTGCAGCTATTCTCCCCTCTAAATCAGGTAACAAAGGAAACCAGCATCACAGCCATGACTGAAATGATGGAGTTCTGAAAGTAACTCCCTTTCCCTAACGTGCAGCAGCCCCCTTTCACTGCCTTCATGCTCTCTTGCCCGATTATGTGGTGCACATTTATCTGACAGACTAAAATTGGAACAGCACAGAAAGTAAGGCAGTATTTACATCCCTGAGCATGGGATCATAAGCTACTGTGGAAAATCGGGGAATTTGGAGATAAACTCTGCTCTCAACATTGCTATACTCCAATACAAAAAAAATCACCCTGATTAATGCTGTATGCTTGTGTTTTAATGGTCTGCACTGCAACACAGTGGTGCCCTAAATGTTACCATTTGCAAATTCCCACCTGTCATTTGTGTTTCTGGAAATAGTATCCCTGGTTGCAGTCTGGCTGTTGCCCCAGGTGGTGTCTGACTCTTAACCCAAATCAAACAGTAATTGTTCAGGCGCTGTCTGGTTCTCATGCAGTGGACAGGGAAAGCACAGCAGCCTCCTGGTTACCTCTGAGTAAGCCCAGGCAAGGATTTCCCTCAGGAGCTGGTCAGCCTGTTTTCCTCATAAGCCTTTAGGGTAAAGGTTTTAGGGTCGCAGTCCCCATTGTCCTCTCTGTTGCTGTAGGGTCCAGCACACTTGATGAGCAAACTGCACACTACGAAAGGGTGTGATGTAAGAGTGGTACTAGAAAGAGGACGAGCACAGGCTTGCTTTCTTTCTTCCTTTTACTGGCAATACCTGGTAATGTAACTTAACCTAGGAGTGGACAGACTGCAACTCTGAAGCTGTAAATGGTTTGCCAGCAGCTGAGATATGGTTGCTAATCCTGCGCTTAAGACCACTGGCAGGATTCAGCTTTTCAGGGTAACTCAGGTCCCCGGCTGCTGAAAGAAAAGTCCAGCAGGTTCCTCGGAAGCTGCCAGCAGAACGGCTGCAGGTCCCAGCTTTACATTCCCCTCGGCTCACTCTGCAGCAGCATTGCTGCGAGTTGTGATCGTACCCTGCTCACAAGCTGCCCCCAGAGCGCCCCATCTGTCAGTTCCTCCACACATGGGGCATGGACACAGCCTGGCTTGCAGAATGAGGGATTATCTTCCAAAGGCATTAAAACAAACCCATTGAACACTGATAACTCCTTGCCAACTACTCACTCAAATGTGGTAGCCCTGTGCCTAGGACCGCAGCTCCTGATACAGCAAGAGGTGACAGCCTCCGTGCTTATAAAATCAGAGAGGTTCTAGCTTGGATATAAACACTGAAAATGTGACATAAGTCTTGAATGTGTATGCAGACAGCAACAAGCACTCTAGGCAGTATGGACTGCCCTGCTTGACTTAACCAAAATGCATCACTGCCTTCCAAGGGCGGGATGTGGTTTGTGGTTTATGCCCAAGATCCCCATTTATTTGGCCTTTTAGCCTGAACTTGCATGGTTGTCAGCTTTGGACCAGTGAAAATAGCGACATATGTATTGTGGACCTGAGCAACAACCAGTGTCTTCTGTGAAAGGGGCAGAAAAGTAACTGTTCTTTAAACAATAAATAAATGGTCCAGTGTTATGAAAACCGAAGAACAATAATGTTTTTACATTCAATGAAAAATAGTTACAGTTATAAGTAGTAATTCTATTAAGAAAATAAATTATATGTCGATTTTGGAGAAAGATTTTTGATATTAAGAACTGTTACAGTGAGAACTCTGGTGATGGTGTACTATCTGGAAGAGGGAAACTGCTAACAAGAGAGATCTCTAATACCTGTGATTGTGAATTGTTACTCTCGTCTGTAAGCATTTACAGTCTTAATTTTGCATGTAAGATAGTTCAGCTATTTTAGTTCACTTTACAGGGTGAGTAAACTAAGCGATATAGCTTTGCACTTTCAGATTTTTGTATGAACTCCATGCAATCTCTGGAAACTCATGTTAATCCTATGGAGGACCAAAAGAATCTACTAACATATGCACACTGCCAAGATAAATGATGGCTGGATTCCTGAGCTAATCTTTGCCTTTGATCTTGTGTATCAGAAAATTTATTTAGTAAAGTAGTGATGAAAAGATTTCTGACCATTTTGAAGTATCAGCTGCAAATAGCCTGGACTTTTTTGATTTTCAAGATAAATCAGGATTTTTTTTTTTCCCCTCCCTTTCCAGTCCTTGCTAATCTCCATAGAAAGCTTTATAATAAAGCAATTCAGAGAGTAGCAACAGGCATTCTTTTTCTGGCACTTATAACCTTGTATGTGAAATTGCATGACATGTTGTGTCAGTGTGCGGAAATCTGACTGTATTGTTACCTCTGAAAGTAACGGCAGAAAGATGGCAACTTTTGTCTTTCTTTTTAGCTATGTTTTTTTCCTTCTTTCCTTATCTACGTAAAAGTTCACAATTCAGGGGTGTTTCTGTGCTCACAGAAAATAACATAAAAGCATAGTAATGACATATGGTCGTGTCTTTCTTGCAGTGGATCTCTATTTTTTTCTACATTTTCACAAAAGAACCCTCAAATAGTACTGTTTTGTTCTCTGGTTATTACTGATCTTGCTTTGATGGTTCCCTCACTTGCGTTTTTGTTGTATAGAACCTTGTTTGTTTTTTTTTTTTTTTGCATTGTCCGTTCATTTCATCTTTTCAAATGTTTTTTTATGGTTTCATATTTTAATTGATTTATCATGGATTTTTCAATACCATAGAACATGTCCTTCCATTTTTAACACATACGGATATTTTGTTGTAGCACTGCAGAAATCACTGAAACATGATCTTTGAGTCTGGTTTAGATCCTTTCTGAGGAGGCAGTTGTTTATTTTTTGGTTATTGCAGGTTTTTTTTTTTTTTTAGGTAAAATAAACCCTACTTTTTGCAAAACACCTACTACTTTCCACTGAATAGCACTTTTTTTGTTTCAGGTCTCTCTGATGTTTACAGCCTCATGTGAGAACAAAACTTAAAGGCTTTTACTAGTTACTGCATAAAACCTGTATGATAATGAAGTCTATGCTTGGAACAACTTATACTCTAAACAGAGATTTTACAGATCAGAAACCGGAGTACAGAAAGATTAAGTTGTCTCATGGAAGATTAAGGAGATCTGAGGTGGAGCTCTGTTCAAATGTTGAGCGTGTTTCAAGACTTTTCTTCTTTCTTACAAGTGTAAATCATGGTGGCCTTATCTACTAGGGTAGGAAACACATTATAGAAAAGTCCAGGTTATCATTATCTTTGGGGGATGGGGAAAAGTCACCGTAACAGTTGTCACTGCTATATTATTCCTTTTGTTGGTACATTCTGTCTCTGTCCTGTCCATTTTTAAATCAACGGCATCCAAGAGCGTGGTATAAGCCTGCACTAAACCCACCAAAAAGTCCCATCCCTTTCACCAGAGGTGAAGGGGTGGCTGCAGGCGGAATGGCCAGACGGGGAAGGTCATCTCGCCTGCCCACACGCTGTCCAGCCAGACCCTGCACCTTGTCTTTGCGCTGCAATGAGTGCGGAGGCAGCTTCCAGCACATCAGGCTGCTGCCGGCTGGAGACAGGGGTGCCTTGGGAAGGCAGAAGGGTGTTAGCAGTTTCCACAGGTACCACAAGGTGCAGAAGAAAAGGCAAGAACTTCCAGCTGTGGTTTTCTAACCTTACACAGGCCTTGAGAGGAGAAGGAGAAAAGGGCATGCCTGCTGCACATCTGTAGCCAGCAATGACCTGAGTTGTTTGTGCAGTTGTTGCGGTTTGTGATGGTGTCTCCAAGCTGGAAAACTGATTTCTTTGCCACGGAGTGTGGATCACCTTAAAATTGCAAGTCTGAGTTGATGGAGCCCCAAACTGCTGCTTGTTGCCAAGCTGCATGGAGAAGGTGTGCTTTTGCATGCACTTGAACACAACAGTAATGAAAATCTTTAACAAAAATTAATAACAATTAAACCAATATTAAGCATAATCAGTAATCCATTAGTAAAGAATGGGTTAGTATTTCTTCTGTACTAGTGTGCTTGATAGATATCACGTGGATAAAATATATCTGCTTGTGGTGTCTTTGCCCCTTTCTACTTTTTTTTTGTTTAGCTCATGATTTTATTTAATGGAAGAGTGACTTCTCACATATTGGATTGACAATTTACAAGCATTTGTTTGTGCTGAATTAAGCACATTTCTAAACTTTGTATGTTGCTGCTGACAGTTTGGGGATTGATTTTTATCTCTAGAGAGATGCCTTTTTGTCTTTAAGGCAAATTGAAGTTGACTGCTGGAGCATTCCCTAGTAAGAGAGAGAATCTACTTTAGGGATATTTTTCTACTGAGAACTCATTTTTAACTGAGAAGCTTCAGCAAGGTCAAGTTTTTACATGACACCAAAAAAAAAAAAAAAAATCACAACCAAACCCCATAACTTCACAGATAAAGAAGTAGCATTGACTTTAGGGAAAATAAATAGGAGCAAGTGTTACCAAGCCTTTTTTCCCCTGTAGCTTTCTGTCAAGGCAGGGTGCCCAGATGTGCTGTAGGTAAGAATTTTCCAGACTTTTATTCTGAAAGCACATGTTAAATGCTGATGTGGGAAATGACAGAAAAATATTTTACCTGTTCTTTTTTTTTTTCATATGTATCATGAGTTTAAATTTTAAAACTTCTGTAACAATTTTTAGGACATTCAAATTCTTTCAAGAGTAGATTTACTGCTTGTTTGTGTTGGCAACATGGGGTAGGGTTTGCAGACATGAATGGGTTAATGCAGTGAGCTGTGTGTGAGGATGCAGGATCTCCAGATCTCCACCAAACAGGCAGGTGCTTTAGGAAGTCTTCATTCACATCAAGTAGAGCTAGATGCTCCATTTTTTATGGCAGGCTCTGTAACTGGACATGCAAGGCTAGAGTTACTTTCTAAACTCCTCCAACCTATATCCACCTAACCCTCTTTCATTTCCCCCTAGTCAGCCTGGCACAGTGTTTGGATACAAACATTATATTGTTGTTATATTGACGGGGATACTGGGATTAATTTTTGTATTTGTCCCGTCAAGGTCTTTTTGGCATTAGATTTGTTTTATAGGAATATGTTTTACAAATAGAAATACTGCTAAAATAAAATAGTGTTTATGTATATATCTGATCTGGTTTATGTCATCAAAATTAGGTTGCCTCACACCTGAACAACAAAGATGAATCCAACTGTCCTGGCCAACAGGCAAGTCTAGCGAGTTTTTTGGGGTGGTACCTGGATAGTTACTAGTGAGGTGATAGACCTCGCTAAACTCTAATTTAATGCTTGTTTCTGGAATGACTGCATTCTCTTTAATCTGTCTATTTGCTTGTACTTCTAAGACCCAGGTGACTTTAAGAAAAGGAAAGAAATAACAACATTAGTACTTCAGTGAGGTACCAGATGACAAACTGAAAACCCACTTGTTTTCATTTCCTGGAAATCACACCAGCTGAAGCAAGTTCTTCACCACAGTGCACCTATACAAGTTGTAAGAACAAATTTCTTCAGGAAAGTCTTATCCTGCCCATTATAAAATCTTATTCAATGGAGGTGCAGGTCTTTGCAATCCTTGTTTAAACCTTCTTTGAGGTCTTCTCGTTAGATTTTTTGCACATTTGAGTCCCAAAAATTTTAGTTATCTCAGTATGTTTCTGGAGACCTGGCTGTCAATTGCCAGAATTTTCATTTGCCTATTTGATCTTTGTTTTCCCTTCTCAGGTTCCTCCTGTAATATTTGTGACAGTTCTCTCTCAGTAGTTACTGGCCTAAGGCATTTGCAAAATTCAAGAAACAAACCTTACAGTATTCATCGTACTAAAAACAAACAAACAAACAAACAAAACCCAAACCCACACAACGAAAAAACCCAAAACTTGTTCAAGTGTTTTGTTTATGCAAAAGAAGACACTTGACTGGTGTTTAGAATGGGGGAGGTGAGGGATGAGAGGAAGCAAGGACTGATGTTTCTTGGTGACAGCTGTTGAGCCAACATGCCAGAGCTACCGCACTACTAGGGGTAGCCCAAACAGCAAAGACTTCACATTTTCTGCCATGTTCTCAATTCTGCAGTTTTGTTAATTAATTTTTGAAGTTTTTACTCCACTTTGGAGCTTGGATCTCTTCTTGAAAGGAAGTTATCTTTAAATTAGATCATAGCATTTATTAGTAGCATGAAAGTCCAAGCAATCAAATTGTCTCACTTTCTCCTCCTACTTTTTTGTTGCAGCTAGGCTAGTTAGATGTTGATTTTTGTGAGCTCTACCTTTTCTACCATAATCCAGTTTGTTTCTGTTTTGTCCTTTTGCCTGAAGACTTCTGGTGTTTAGAATTAGCTTTGTTCTCAGTCCTTTTCCATTTTGTGCACCTAATTAGAGGTAATTGTTTCCTTGTTCCTATGGCATCAGCCAAGCCAGTAGATCTCAGCCACATCTGACTATATGGGGGGGGCTTCATCCTAGCAAAAGTGTAGGAAAGACTTTGGTAATTTAGTATTTCTCTAGCTCTTTCACTTCCATTGTTCTGTAGCTGTAACAAATGTGCCCGAGATGTGTCTCACCTACTTCAGCAAGCTGTGGAAAATCATGTAAACCTGTGTATTCTGAGTGGCCAAGGAATAGTAGCATGAAAGTTGTAACACTGTCACAAAGATTTTCAATCGGGATATATTTTTTTTAATAACAAGACTTAAAGAACTTTTAGCTTTGGATAGGATTCTCTCTTGGTTTTTGTTTGCAGTTAAGAATAAATGCCTAATTCTACTGATTTTGCTGCAACTTTTTCAAACTTCAGAGTTCCGGGAATTGTTATATATTATCCAGGACTCAGACAAGGTATTTACCTGGGTCTAATAGTGGCAGAATTCAAATTTCCATTAATTAAGTTCGTAATTGTGGAGCAGGAGGGAGAAAAATTTATAGAGGCAGGGGTAGGAGGAGAACTAGAAGTAGCTGTGCATGGAGAATGAGATGCACAGCTTCCATTATCAATAGGAGCTGCATGCCTAATCTGCCAGAGTGGGTGCTGAAGAAAATGTACCCTGGGATGTCAGGTGTTAAGGGGAAGAATGGGCCTCTCACGTTCTTTGCACTTACAAGCCGGCTGTAACCTTTTGACTCTCTCTCTCTTTCTCTTCTTGAGTTTTGTTTCCTGAAAGGAAAAGGAGGTGGGGGAGAGGCAGGGGAAGGAGGCTTAAAGAGTTGGAAGATCTGTTTCAAAGTACTGTAGTGTATTTGCAAGCTTTTCCTCTTTTTTTCTTTCTTCTTTTTTATTTTATTTTTTTTTTTCCTGGAATTAGTTTTGTTTTGATTTCTTAAAGAAGATGTAGTTCTTTATGTAGATTGTTTAGAGCACAACTTAAGCTATGAACATCTTACTGAGTACCACTATCAGCACTGTAAACTTTACACATTCTACCACAAGTGTTTTGCTCATAGCTTTTTTATCTTTCTAATTAAAATGAATATATTTTAATTTAAGAATGTAACAGAGGAAGAGGGCTAATCCTGTGCATTAATGTTACACATTTTGCCTTTTATAACCTGTGTTATGTGGAAAAACAACCCCCCAAATAAGAAAAAATCCCTTTTATTCTCAAAAGATTCCTTAATGTAGCATGAATCATATATTGATCCCACTGAATTGAGTGTATTCCAGGCCTGAAGATCAGCATATGCAAAGGCAATGTTTGCATAATACTTGCATATTTAATCTCCTTGCTACCTCTGAGTTAGTAAGTGTGAAAATATCTCAGTGCAAGGACGAAGATGCGTGTGCCCCAGGTGAGCATTTCCTTGTTGGTATGAAAGAATTAAAGTAGATCTCTCCAAAACTTGTGACTATTGAGAAGAAAGAGCAGAATGTGGAAAAACATGTGAAAACTGACATTATCCTTCCTTCAACTATAGTGTTCTGGGCTGATCCTTATTAGGATGTAAAAATGGAAGTGCTAAGGTTGTGTTTACTTTCATTAATTAAAAATAGTCTTGCTCATAGGAGAACACCCTGAGAATGCTAAAGAAGTTTTATGTATTTCTGGCTATCATCTTAGGTTTGAGGACCATATTCCTCTCCTACATTTGCATCTTTCTTTGTTAGAGATTATTTTGAAATGGCTCACGTTGCTTTTAGTTGGCTGAAATGTGGCAGCAATGGAATGGAGCCAATGGAGGGGTAATTTTACAGCCAGCAATCAGGAAAAGGAAGAGCCCTTAGCCAGAGGACTCAACAGTGCCAAGAGGAGCCATTATTCTATTATTATTTCCAGTGTGGAAGCATTGTTTTAAGCTACATTAAAAACATCCTTTAAATTTCTATGTTATTTGTGTTGTAAATTTTCCATATCAACCTTTCCAAAAGAAAGGTGTGTGAATCTATAATGTATATCCATGGAGAGTGCTTGGGGTGCATCTTGCTTTTGACACTGTGGGTTAAAAGGAAACCTGAAATTAATGGTAATTCCTCTGATTTAGGCTGGAAGTTCATGAAGATTGGCCAAACATGTTTCTTAATGCTTGCTGGGAACAACGCTCTACAAAGCCTGCCTACAGACAGGCGCTGTCTTTCAATTTGTTTCTACTATTAGGGACTCCAACTTCTTGTGATTTAAGGGCTCAACCTGTCAGCTTTTCAGGAACCTTACATTTAGATGGCTAAAGGAGAGAGAATGAAGTGTATATCATTATTCATATGTATGGATTTGCATTTGTCTCCTGGAGATTGTGTGTATGTTGAAGCCCATAACGGATTTGTGTGATGTTTTGGGAGATTTGGTATAGATAGTTTCCTTATTTTCAGTTACTCAGAAGTCCTGTGACAGTAAATATTTTATATTCGATACTGCTTTAATCCCACTACCTAGAGCATGTGTCGTGAACTGGTATTGAAGGGATCCATATATTGAATATTATTTTCACTTTTTTATTTATAGCCTTTGGGAATGTAAAGGCCTTACATCTGTAAGGCAAGTGATATTTGGCATAAATGCAAAAGACGAAAAAATGCCTCCTGGATCATTTGGGCAGTCCGAGACACGAATGGGAACAGAACCCAAATATCCCAAATCCCAGTCCTGCATCTTAATCCTGAGCCCATTTTTTTCATTGAAAATTAAAGTTTCCATGATTGTTATTTCTACTGCCAGGGCTTTCCAAGGATTTAAATGTGACCTAATTTATTAAATGCTGTTTTATGTGCAAGACAGGAGCAAAATCCTTACCCCAGGGCACTTAGTCAGTGGCCCTGATCCTGCAATCTGATCTCTGGAATGAAGGTCTGAACTAACACAAGACACGCTGCCTGTTCAGAGAGTCTGACCAGGATTTTAACGGAGAAGAGACATGTAGATTGCAGGTTGTCTGCAACATCTTCACTGAATTTCAATACATTATTGCTACTCTTCTATATTATTACATGTTTCTCTGAGTCCTCTAGGAACTTTTGTGTAGCTGTTGCTCAGTTACCTTAAGTAGAAAGTGAAGTTTGGACTGAACTGTCTTTTTTTCCACTATGTATAAGCCTGCTTAAAGATGCTTTGCGATGCACCTTGAGATTAAAGTGCATCGCCCCTGCAGTGCATTGATCTTGTCTGGCCCAGAAAGGGGTTGTCATAGATCTGCTTTTGAAAACAGGACGCCCTCATGGGTTTTTCCAAGGCATCATCTCCATGTCATTGGGTTGGCAGGATATGAAGCTGAGGGTCTTTTTGAAGTTTGCCTTCACACCAAGGGGTGTATACTTGTCGTGTGGGAATCGTGGTAAGTTACAGCCTCTTCTCCCTCTGTGTTCAAGGTCGGATAACTTACTGCAGTATTTAATTACGCCAGACCCTTTTTTAGAAGAAAATTATTAGATTCGTTACGCTGGAGTATTAAAATGAAGAATGGAACGCGAATGCTCATAACTTGTTTCTTGCAGAGGACTGAAATAGGTGGGCTGAACTTCATGAGTTAATGAAACAGTCCTACAAACATCAGTTCCTTTGCAGCTACAGACAATAGTCTAATTTTATGAAACGTGAGCATGTGCTTTGTCAATTATTGCTTATTCTGTTATTATTTAGTTTTTGCACAACTGTAAAGCAAATATCTCTTTAAAGTCTGCTTGTGTATCTCACATTTCAACCTCTATTTCTTTAAGTACAAAAAAGTTAGTTTCCTGCATCAAATGACTAGTTATTGGAAAAGCAAAGAAACGTTTCTTTACCAAAAATTCTTCTTCCTGCAAAACTGTGGTACATGGAAAATATTTTCCAGCTCTCAGAGGTTATTTGATTTTGAACACTTTTGGTTATGTAAGTTTTAATAAGTAGCTTTGGTGTGCCCCTAAAGGCACACCCCACACACTTAAGTTGTGTGACCCAGGGTCACAAGTAATGGCTGCAAGCTAATTGATTGAGAAAGGCTTGTCTGACTGGGCCCCTTTGAGTCCTCCCTTTACATTCCTAAATTTCTGTAAAGGAGGCACTGGCAGCTTCGCCTGACGAGAGGAGGGGTTGGGGGAAAGGGAGGAAGTTTCTCAGTTTCTGATTATGCGCAGAGTTTCCTTGTTCTGAGCTTATGTTCTCCACCCACTACTTAGTAAGAAGTCCTTAACAACTTAAAGCTTTATCCCTGTGAGTACCAGAAAAGCGATTTGAGTATTTATTGAGCAGGGAGAACAAACTGCTTGCTCCAGGCAGGGCGAAAGCTTATGGAAATGATATTAGACCTTCAGCAAAGTGCACAGCTGCATCATACAGAGGCTGAGACTCAAACTGACAGGCAAATAAGCCAGATCACGGAAGGGGCCTCTGTGTGGCAGCTCTGAGCTACCAAGTGTTGGACAACTAGGCAAAAGTGCAGTGGAACAGGGCAGAAAATAACACACTAACTTCAGGCAACTGTTGCTTTTTCATGGTGAGTCCAGATTTGAAATGTTGTTTGAAATGTAGCTGTTTTTGTTGTTTCTAAAAACCCTTCCGTTTTACCACAGCAATCCTTCTGCGGAGCTCATTGTGTTACAGAGTATTTGTCCGGATGTGCACTTCAGTTCTGAACGAGACAGAAATGTGCACGGATAGTCCTTTCCTTGCTGCTTGCTCTCTCTTTTGCCTTTGCTTGCTTCGGGAGACAAGTCCTATTTCTGAAAGCACGCTGCATGGCTTCCGATTTGGAAAGAAATAGTTTTGCAGCCAGCACTTGGTGTGCAGCTGCACAGAGGTGAATTAGTGAACATAATTTCTATGCACAGTTTTCTGCAGTTTGAGCTTTGTGGCACCTCTCCGTTGCTCCTTATTTCGCTGCCTTATCTTGAGAATGTATGGCACGGTCACTATGAAAAGAGCTTTGTGTTTGAATTCCTGGTGAGTCGAAGGGTCAGGGCCTATGAGTTATCTGCTTGCCAGTAAGACTCGTTGCTGTGTCCCTTTATTTTTCAAGCTGAAACAGAAAAAACATGTGTCCTCATCCCTTTTTTATGAACGTATTTCGAATTTGGGGTTTACATGCTGTTTGTGTGTGTGCTTTGTTCTTTTGACAAACTCGGGTTTTGGGGGGAAGCCAGTTCTATTCTATCCATATTTATTTTATTTACTCAAGCTTTCCTGCAGCTTTTTTGCATTCCTTTGTTGTGATGCACATAATTTTTTCTTAAGACAACATTCAGTGATTCTGATCTCTGCTAAAAGAAATAGGGTTTATGCTTGGATACATATTTCCAAAAATACCAGGGAACTTTCTAAATTTTAGGTGAGTTGCAAGATTTCATGGAAGATAAGGCTTTTGTAACTTTTTTCTCACTTAAGGAGGGAGACTCAGTCCTTCAGGATAAGTTATTGAACAGAATGTGTTAGATACACAAGTCATCTAGTGTAATGGTAATAAATATGATCTGGGCTATAATGTTATTTCATTTACTGACTTAGTTTGAAAAAGCTACTTTATTAGCACAGCAAGAGACTTGAACATTTCATGTTGACAGTAACATTAGAAATGTGTTTGCAAAAACTTCTAAGTGGATGAAATTTAGAGCAATAAATCATCAAGGCGTGTCAAAGTTGCTCTGTATGCGACGTTTTAAGATGCCTGTGATTTAGAGGAGAAATGAGTCTGTTTTTCCTCCAGCAGAAGCATGATTCTGTACAAAATGATCTTTGTTGTATCATTCTTTAAATAAATAGTTTTCTTTTCAAAAAAAGAACTAACCAAAGTCAGAAGGTGCAAGAAAAGTCCCAAAATTATGTAGCAGTTATTTGGAGCTAAAGGGAAAATGCTCATTTGATAACATAATTCTACTACGCAATGGAAGAATTTGGTTAGATGAACTCTACACAGAGGGTGTGTTACTACTTGTTTCTTGACCTGTCTTTCCGAGTTTGTATGCTCTTCTGTAACTTACTAACAATTAGCAGAATGCCTGTTTTGTTTTTAAAGGGAAGGATTGGGGGGAAGGTTGTTTCAAAGAAATGCCAACAAATGCAGAGTTGACGGTGATGCTGCAGTGTAAGATGATCTAAATGGACTTCATACTACTTGTTTTCTTATTGTGACTTGGATTCCTATCTATTTTTACTGGAGCTAAACCTTAGAATTTCTGCAAGAAAATTCTTGGCTGTATCCTGAGTGCTGTCGGGCGTGCTTTTGTTTTAAGAGTTTCAGGGTTCACTTAGAGGGAAAGAAACATGTCCTCTTATGTGACACAAATGTATGGTTATCTTATTGGCTGTGGAGGAATACCTGCTCAAGTGCTCTTTACACCCTTAAAAACTGAAAGTAAAAGAAACTTTGAGGAGGTGGTCTCCTTCCAGGTGTGGCAGCCTGGACCGCTGGGGAGCCGGCCGCCTCCTGGTGCTCAAAAGCCACTCGGGGAGCAAGGGATGGTGGGTGCTCACATGTGGCTACCTCCTCCATGGGCATGCAAGCGGAGGACCAGCCTTTTCTGTGCCGTGGGTTTTCCGTTGGCAAAATAAGGCACCAGTGGTGTTTTGACACCAGATTAGAGGATTATGAAACATTTCTTCATGCTCTGATGACCAGCCTGATGAAGGGGAAAGGCCTTAATGAGGAGGAGAGGAATTTACTGAAGATTTTGTGCCTTTACCTATCATTAAAAGGAGAATATCTGCTCTCAGTAGCTGTGTTCTGTGATTCATGGAAACCTCTACAATAATGATGCGAATGATGATTAAATTTGGGAGTCTTACTGAGGACTGACACAACATAATGTGACTGGCAGGAAGCTTAAGCATCAATAGTATACCTCCAAATACTACTTTTTCTGTTAGAAAAAGTCGAAGAATCATGAGCTCCAACTAAAATAATTATACTGACTTTTTATGTTCTCTCTGACACCAGTTAGAGAAAAAAAAAAGTAGTTTTGAAAAGGTTAAAACAATTGCTTTATGTATTTCATTTCTTTGAAAGGTTGTATTTAACATCTTTAATGTTTAGCCAGAGAAGAACTGGATTTGTTTTGTGAATCACATAGACAAGTGATTCACATAGACAAGTGATTTTGGAGGTTCACTTTTAGGTTTGTTCTGTTCTGTGTGGAAGAGGGAAAAACTTTATTTACTAGACATGTTCATTTTGTTGACATCCGTACATTACAGAAAGAGGTTTCCATGGTACCTATGGACATCTTTATTGTCACATGAGAAAAGATGGAAATTCAAGACTAACAGTTGACTTCTCTGTCAAAGAGAGGAACTAGTTTGTGCTGTCATGACAAGGTGGTGTCTATACCAAGAGATGAAGGAAAATTGACAAGGACAGGAGCATTGTACCACTCATAGTGTCAGTGAATCACAGTATTGGTAAGGCAAATTAAAAACAACAGCCACAAACACCTATGTTATATCCTAGCAGTTTTGAGAGAGTTTATTTTTAAAAGAATTTTTAAAAAGGAAGGTAAAGAAAACTTTATTTCATCTTCTTAGCTACAACTTGTGATCCCATTTGAAAGTTATTTTGTGACTATAACTACTTGAGCCTTAAACTTCTTTGATCTCCAAGCTTTATGGATCCAGAAACCACACATCTGTTAAAAACAAAACAAAACAAAACACCAAAAAAAACCCCAGTGATTGCCAGCATTGGAGTTTTGCAATTCATTAAATAGCTGAGGGAGCAAGAAGCAGGAGATGTACACATGCTTGTCCTTGAAACACAAAAAGAGAGCAGGGATCTGATCTTTGGAATACCGAATTTGACTTTGAGTTCATTTTTACTCTCCTGCACCATCTTCAAACCCTCAGCAGAAGACTGTCCCAAAAGGTGATGGTGGAGGTGAAAGAAGAAGAAATAAAAGGAGAAACGTTTGCCTTGTTAGCTGATTTAAGTGATTATAATATGTGGGTGAAAACAAATAGACATGGAGAACAAGCAGAAGTAATCTGATATGAGAATAGGAGCAATGGTAAGAGAGGCAAGAACCTAAGGAGCCAAACAGAAGAGATCTTAAAGTAGAAGAACCATGGCATGAGAGAGGAAACCCACCCTATCTAAAAAGGTCTGTCAGTCACTGTTATGAGTCTGTGCCTTGTCAACTGTCATGCAGTCATCTGGCTTCAGTAAAGCAAGAGGCAAAATACTGAGGAAAAAAGTGGAAAAAACAAAGACAAAAGTGCTGTCTTTCTTCTGGTTTGTTCAGAATAATTTCTACTGCTGGCATTCAGTTTCATACCTGAAGTAATAAATTCCCCTGAGAAAAAAGGCTGTTCCTTCCAAAAGCATTTCAGATAGGGGGATGTAGGAGGGAAAGAACCTCTCTTTTCCACCTAAAATCCTCTTATATTTACTTTGCCCTGTGTAGCAGCAGAGGTAGAGGTGAGAACAGATAGTTACCTCTGTTGTTACAGGTTGTTTTTTGAGCACAGGTTAAGTCTCTTTTTTTTTTTTTTTTTTTTTTTTGTGTTTATGTTTTTTTTTTTTTTTTTTTTTTTTTTTTTTTAGGTCCAACAGGATTCCAGTAACTTTTAAAAAATTCTTGTGAAACTCTTTGGAAGGTCTTTTGGCAATTCTGATGCTTGGGTCTGGAAAAAGATACAAGCCATTTACAGCATGAAAAATGAGACAATAGAAAATAGGAAATCGGGGGAGTGAAGGAGAAGTGGCAATGAATTTTCCTCTACCTCTCCTCTGATCAGACCATCCACTTTTGTGTTTTTTTTCATCACCCAGGGCTTTATCCAGAACATTGCCAAAGATCCTGCTGACTTTGGTAGGGATTGGGTGAGCCCTTACATTCAAATCACTCATCCATTTCTTCAAAACAGTATTCCCAATGATTTGCAATGTATGTATGTTGCAAGTAACATAAGAGTTTAAGATTTCTTGATATTCTGCTGGAAATGACACCCATACTACATGACTATGGTAGTATACTATAGTGCTACCTCCAGTTATTGAAATGCCTGCCTCTCCTTTGGAGAAATGTCCACTGATTCAAACAGTAACTAGATGAGTTTTCCAAGTCCAATGTTACCTTTAAAGCCCAAAGATGATATTTTAGTGTTGGTTATGTAATGCCAGTTTATTTAGCAATATGACAGAAGTAGGTAAGAAATATAGCTTCAAGAAGTGCAAAAAGCACCTTCTTCTCCCTCCCTTTGTGTGAAAATATTCCATTTACTTCACCAATTCTCCACATCTCCTCAGCCCAAAAAATGTCCTATGGACCACAAATGTCCCATGGAAGATGTTCAGGCCCTTTAATCAGGCCTGTTTTGAACAGTGCATGCTTAATGCTGTTAAATGATAAAGGAAGATACAAATTAAGGAGAAGATCTTACCCTGAAGCACATGTCCCGTACCTGTTGGTAATTTTCATTATTTCCAAAAAGCGGCTGGTTGAAGGTACCATATTGCTCTTTCATTGCCTCTTCTCCCACTTCTCTGTTGCCCATGTAATGGTATTCATCCTTGGAGGGCTACTCAGAGAAATGGATCAGAATTGACCCTGGTTAAAAATGATGCTGAAAAAGAAGATTGTTTTTAACCCAGATTCACCTGGTTCACCATATATCCCACTGGCATTTTTAGTAGATCCAGGGCTATGCAAGCAAAAGAGTAAAGCTGCAGGGAGGGAGACACATTAATTTCTTCCACCACTAACCAAAAATGTGTAGGTTATCATGGGCAGGCTAGTGGAAGTGCCTTCAAATAGCTATGTTTCCTAAGGCAGCTTGACTTTGCTGTGCCTACAGAGTGAGGATCAGTGTCCTCTGAAAATATCAGCTCTGGTTTTGGTGTATATTTATAAGTTACTCATGACTATGACCTGATTGTCACTGAACATCTGTTATTTCAGCCTGTGTATAATAAATTCCTGAAATAAGAAAATTTGTGCCTTTAGTAGGGGAGAGTAAGTTCTGAAGAGTAATGGAGGAAAATGCAGGAGAAAGTGATCAACGAGGTACTCCATTCATAGAACATAAAATGTGACACAGCAGAGTGACAGAATCAGTTTTTGTGATGAAACTACCTTTGTATTTATCATGTGGAAAACAGACTGCACTCTGTATTTCTCCCATAAAACTTCCTTCAAGCTCTGGCTGGAAATCCACAGGAAAGTTTTTTCAGAAGTACCCAGTGTAGGCCCAGCTATCCTTCCGCTGAAACCAATGAGAGTTGCATCAGTATAAAGCAGAAACTGTACAAATCAATAGTTTGTGCTAAAGAAAAAAGACTCTTCAAATTCTTTCCTTTGTATGTTTCACCTCTTCATTTATGATATACTGCCAGCCTCTGGAAGAAAAAAATCCAAGAAATTTGGCAGGATCTGGTAATTTAATTATGTTTTGTCGTGTTAAACTGTTTGCTTTCCTTCACTTTGCCAGCTTTTTAACTGTATTGTATGGCCTGAAATTTTCCATTGTGTAGTCCCAAAGCACAGGTGATTTTTTTGTTTGTTTGTTTGTTTTTGTTAAAGGAAATATGTTAAAATTATTTTAAGCAGCAGCAATGGGAATAAATTTTACTTTTCCTCTTGAAAGCACAGTAAACAAAGCAAACTCAACAGAAGTCTTTGGACAACAATTTTTGAAACAACGGGATCAAGAGGTGTTTTGTAGACCATTTTAAAGGGTTTGAGGCAAAAAAAAAGTCCAAATTCTTATATACTGGAGATGTTAAGTTATAGCTGTTTAGTACATGTATTTTGACAGTAAATGTTAGGGTATACACAGATATTTTTTTAAAGGCCAGATGTGAGAGTCCTGTATTTTGAAGTGCTAAGTATAGTGCATGTCACACTTAGAGTAAGATGCTAGATTCCCGCCATGTTGAAGGCAGAGTCACTCATCACTGTGCCTAAAAGTGGATTTAAGAGCTTACTCTTAGAATCTGTTAAAAAAAACCCCAAACAACCCAAACCATGGCCTGGCCTAATATGAACTGTCACATTATCAGCAGTATTATTCTTAAATATTTGTTATTACTCTCACTTTCTTAGAAAGTGAGACTTCCACTAAAGTTTGTCTGTTCCTTTTTCCTTTCCCCACTCTGTGGTTTTTGAACCCTTTTGTCTCTCAGTTAAATTGAGAGGTGAAATCCACAATGAATATCATGTTTTATGAAAATCTGTGACTGTAAGGAGGAAAGAAACCTAGCTCGGTGCCAATTTTGAGGAAAAGGCAGACAGAACATAGCTGTTATACATTCTGTTTGGCAGTGGCTAAGCGGCCAAACAAAATGTGTGCAGTCCCAGACTAGTCACAGCACAGTTTCTCCTGCCAGGTGATAGCGTAATAGGCAATGTGGGGAGATCTGGCCATTTGCAGTAAGAGATAATGTGGAGCTACAGATCAAAGAGCATAAATCTGTAGGAAAGCAGGTTTCACTCAATCTGTTGCTTACAGGACACCTTGGCTTTGCTGTTGCAAAAGAATAAAGGACCAAATGCCAGAAGATCTTAAAGGGTGTAAATTGCTTGCTATAGGCAAACAAGAACATCTTGTTTGCTGTTTTTTTTTTCCTGCATGGAAAAAATCACATGCTATTTAAGTCATCACAAGCTGCACTGAACACATGAGATTTGTACTGGTCTTTCATATGAGATGCTGAAATGCAGTTAAGTTCTGTATAAATAATAAGATAGGTATGCTCAGAATCTAACTATGATAACCAAAGTTAAGTTAGAGGAAACCTACTTTTTCCAACTGGGAATTTAGCCAGAACTTGGTTCTTTTCTTGGCTTTGTTGAAGTCACTACAGACATGTTTAGATGAGGACAAAACCTTGATTTTAAAGCAGGACAGTATTTTATGTTTGTTTATGTTTAAAATACCTTTGTATCCCATCTTACCATGGACAAATTACCTGTTTTTGTAGACTTGGGATTACCTTTCTAAAGATGGGAATGATAATACTGAAAATATTAATACTTGCCTTTGTTTTGTTTGAATAATATTTATAAAGAACATTTTAATTCTCAGCCAAACAAGCTAGATCAGTGGAAACAAATCACCAATGCCTTTTGTGATTCCATTGACTATGTAGATACGGTTTTCTGAAACGTTGGAGTTAGTGTCTAAGACAATTTTCCTTCTCCTAAAGTCATTCAAGATAGGGGAAAATACCAACTGATTTTCGTTAGTATTCCTTTGGTTTATAAGTTGAATGAGTGCCAGATGATGATAATCAGCCATCACTAGGTTGTTTATTAGAGGAAAACAGAAACCTGTGACATTTGAGTATCAGCTGTCTTATGGACTGTTTTAGAAAGGTACTACTTCCAAATATTCTCCTGGATGTTTTTTAAGACAGGAAAGTTACCAGGAGCAACAGGAAATCTTAACAATTCCGGTCACTGCAGACAGAAGTCCGTTTAGCAAGAAGTTTGGATGCAATTTGTAGTTGAATTTTAAAAGTTACAGCAATTAGGATTGGTTGTCTAAGGACTTTGTTTTTAAGTAACCGTATTTGTAATTTGATGTGAGTTCTTTGTGGTAGGGGTAAGAAATGTGAAATTTATGGTTCTGTGTGGTGTTTTGGTTCTGTCTAGGAGCAAGTTTTGCAGAAGCCTCATTGTCTATCACAGAACATGCTATGGGTACCAGCATGAAAAAAAGACAAACAAACAACACTCAACAGAAATTAAAGCAAACAAAACCACTCCAGCTGATCGTGCTAAAGATACTTTAAATTAATGATAAACTGATAGAACAGCAATGTGAGAACCAAAATACAAAATTTGGTTTAGAAGATGGAAAATTTGATTTAATTATTTTGAAGATTCAACTATGTGTTTAGTTGGATTTCACAAGATGGAAGCGAGTGCAAGTGAGGATAGATTTTCCTAATGGCTCAGTTCGGTGCTAGACATTAAGGCAAGCAGCCAGATTTTAAAAAAACACTTGGTCCTGTTTGAAATACAGGCAAATAATATAAAAAGTATGTTTTAAAATAGTTCTCACATGTCTTCATGGGAAGTGTTGAGGGCACAGTGCTTCCAAAAATGGCTCTTGCATAGGTGTCTGAGATTGCCATTTGGCAATACCTCTGCAAACTCCTGTGCATCTGAACCCAACTGCCAGCAGGAGACTTCACTGGAGTTTAGACACAGCGGCCACTCTGCGATACCTGCTGTGCTTACAGGTTCTGTGCTCAGGGTGCCAGGCTTTTCCCCTCTTCAGGGCATTTAGAGCTTGAGGGACTTTCTTAGAACAATATTCTATTCTTACAGCTGCTAAAGCAGAGCATAAAGGCTGCTGTGAAAGTGGCATATGAAAGTCTTTTTGTCACTCCTTTTTGTGTATTTCTGAACACTCTTTTCCGTGGGTAAACTGTGGAGATTCTTTGAAGGAGAAGATTCTTCTGTACATGCAATAGCAAATTATTGCTTCCAAGCAAGAGTTTTTTCTCCCCTTCAGGGCTTTCCTGTGTCATGTCTGTTCAGTAAGCAGGGACCAGACCAGTAGTGTGCTTTTCCTTTAAGCAGCATGTTGTGATGTTAGAACGTCCTGCAAAATCCTAAGTTTCAGATGTTTTTTATATTTTAATCACATTTTTAAAGTGCTCCCAGATGTAGGTATATATTTGGTTACAGTTTACTGCACATGCTTATGCGCTGATAAACTGGTAAGGCCTGCATCCAGCAGCCTTTCAATCAATATGTGGCTTTCTCTTGACTTCCAAAAGTTCTGGCTTGGGCTGTTGGACTCCTACTGTTGGTATAGTCACTGGGTTCAGGTCAGCAATTTTCTGAAAGGTGTTCAGTAACAGTTAGTGCAATAGTTACAGTAGCTTAGTAATGTGAAGAGTCCTACTGCAAGGGGAAGTGCTTCTCCTTTTCCTTCCTCCACCATGCGTCAGACATCTACTCATGCTTCAGGTGGCTCTTGCCAAATTAGGTGGAGCACCCAGTCAAACAGAGAGGCTGATGTGTGCTTAGGATTCCCATGTGTTATATCTGTGCAGGAAACAGTAATGCATGCACAGCGAGACTAATGAGTTCTGGACTTCAGAGACGCTCATGCAAATGCACTGTACATGCTAATATGGGAGGCAAAATTACTTCATTGATGTTCCTTTTTTCTCCCTTCTCTGATTGGGAAATGCATGTCTGTTCATGGCATCCCTTCACCAGACCCCCTTGCTGCCTTCCCACCAGGCAGTCCTGGGCACAGGGAATGGCCCCAAGGGAAGCAGGCCACAGGAAGATGATGGGCTGAGGTTCCTACACAATGCAGTAAGTGACTGGAAGTGCATGAGAGGTAAGTGAAGTGCATGTTGGCTTTGTAGAAGGCTTAGTCCTACTTGTGCTTCACCCATTTTTCCTTTCCGAGCAGGATTCATTAGCCAAATCAAACACCAGCAGGTCCACTGTTCCTAAATTGGGTTCCACAGGAGCTCAAGCAGACCCGTGTGGAAAACTGAAAAATGTAAAGCAGCAACATGTAGCACCCCTTAAGTGTGGGTGGTGGGAGGTAGATGAAGCTGCTTATCTCATTGCACAGAACCCCTCTTAAAAGTCTCCTGGTTTGGGATGAGGGAGTCTCTTGAGAATCTAGTGTCTTAAACAAGAGGAAAGCTGTGCAATAGGCACCTAAGGTGCCATGGAAGAACTGGAGGCTTTGGGACAGATAGAAGTTCTCAACTCATAGGTGGAAAAATCAAGAACTTGGAAGCTTGCCACCGAGGTAAAATTGGGGTATTTTGTAAAGACTCAGTGGGTGAAAGCTGAGAAAAAGAAACTTTGCTTGTTATATTTATTTGTAGTCAACCATGAATTGTCAGAATAGGGAAGAGATTGATGCTGAAGTCTGTTCAGGTCATGTCATGTAGGGGCATTTGTCAGTAGCTTGAGGAAAATCTTCAAGAAAAAGATTGTTTGAGAGAGGCACAGAAATGTTCATCATTTATCTGAATTACTTCATATATGGTAAGGTGACTCAGTCTTGGCTTAGAGACTGTGTGCTGCTGGAGTTTTACAAAAAGCAGATTTTATTTGGTTCACTTGGGACATCCCAAATGTTGATAAACTGGAAAGGACTGTGCCAATACCTCTGTCATATGTTGACAGAGAAAAATATGTACAACAGAAGTACACTGTGCAATGAATCAAGTAACAGTTTCTATTCAGATCACAGCCCTGTGAGTAGACTATATAGAGAGTAATTTTAGCCCTCTTAGAAGCGTGTTGCTAGAATTGCTCTGTAAAGAGGAGAAGTAACAGAAGCCTGGTAGTTAAACAGGCTGAATTAAAAAACTTTGGAGGCAAAATATTTATTGCAATAAGATTGAAACACTTAAAATCTTTTCAGTTAGAGCCTCACACTAGCCTTTCTGCACCAGTGGCATTTAAATTAAAACCAGTATGTTTCCATAAATAGAAAAGTTGGGTTTGATGAAGGGAGAATTTTGTATGAAAACAGCCTCCATTTGAAATCTCTGATTGCATCTATAAAGCAACTCCTTTGAACAGTATCCTGCTGGTACTGTTGATGACAATAAAACTAAATATATGTACAGAGACACATCTGCAAATGTGTGCATCCATACATAGATTTATATGCGTAATTGAAAATCAGAACTAATTGGGAAACTCATCTTATCTAATTGAAATGCAGATGTGATCTTCTGATCCCTTTCCCCCAAATCTAGTCAAATAGATATACTTAGAGTTCCTTGACAGTATAGACAACAAGTGGTGCCTGCTGTACCATACCCGTTAGAATCAGATTGTAAATGCGACCCTGCCACAGTACACATGCTTGTATAACCACCTATGCACAATTTCTGAGAATAGCCATCTTGGACGATAAGTTGTGCTAACATGGGCTAGAAGCCATGGGGTAGAAATCTAAGAGTTTCACAAGAGGTTACTTTTTAACCTTTTAACCTTTTTTGGTTGTTTCTTGTAAGAAGAATGTTTTGGAGTCATTGTTTCACAATACCTGACTTTAAAAAAGCAAAACTACTGCTACTTTTTATTATATATTTATTCACTACTCTTTGTTATATAATTACTCATTTAACCAAGATTAGGATGGGTTTGATCCATTGAATAATTCCTGACATATCTGGGGGTTTTTT
>VWYH01003960.1:297254-314770 GCA_013399365.1 Pampusana beccarii
CAAGATCCATTAGAGGCTGTATTTTCAGATTTTTTTTTTCCGGGATTCTACTTTTGCTATCTTGTACTTATGAACGTATCTTATTGTGTATTCATAAGGAACATGAATTTTAGTCCAGTGTATGATGTCTCTGATAGAATCCACAGAGCATCTAGTATTCTATAAAGGGACTATATTTATACTGAGAGAGCAAGTATTTATACTATTGCTCATCTCATGTATTTTTAAGCATGTTAATATTTTCTATGCTTCTGAACTTGGAAGAAAAAATATAACTTGGGACAAATAAGGTTTGCTTACCTTCTGATTTCTTTGCCTTTTAATACAAAAAGTAATAAATTTCTAAATCGTAAATACGTCAGTTATTAAGCAATGTAATTGGCAACTTGGAGGGTGCATTCAGATTTTGAAGTCCTGAAGTTATGACATTAGGTAAAAATCTTAATTTTCATTTTTAAAAAGTGCGTAGTCCAAGTTGTTATAGAAAGATCTATAAAATGTGACTTTAACGTGAATTCAAGTCACCAGTTGAAGCTACAGTTTAAAAATCCACCATGTATTTTAATTTAATTTGATTTTTTAGTATCATAATCCTTTTAAGTCTTACTCTGAATTTGTACATTCCAGAGTTTTAGCTTCTGTAGAGGCATACAATATGGATGTGTATTTATATATGGAAAAGCAAGAGATCATCTCAAAATGTCATCTGATTTCTTTGGTCCTTGCTAGCTGAAGGTAGCCGAACACATGAGAAAAGGAGCAGAAATCAGAGAACAGAAAATGGTAGTTGGCAATTTAATCAATAAACAGATCACAGTGTAAATATTTGTTTATGCTTGTAGTGTCTGGGATAATGGAGAAAGGGTTCAGTAGTTCTGTTTTGTAATGCTTTGGCAATGCTTCTAGCCATAAACCTGCTTTAAAATGCCGGGTAAACAGGTTTTATGACTGCTTTGTGTTACTGAAGTGATCCAACAGATCACCATGTATCAACAAAACTAGCCTATTGGTTTGCCTTTTTTTAAAAAACAAACCTTATGTCTAAAAGCAACACATCCCACTTGTTGGATGGTTCTCTCCCTCTCAGTAAATCAACCACAAAAGAAATTATTTGAATGAACTAATTGCTTATAAGCAGTTTGGCCCATAGGGTTCATTGGAATCATCTAGCAGCTGGACTGTGTAGGTGCTGGAGACGCAGAGCACTGTCCTAGCCATGGTCAGCGGTGCCCAGCTGGGGAGGATCCTGGGCTGAGGGCTGGCAGGAACACTGGGCAGCAGCTGGAAGGTAGGAGCTTCAGGGACCTGACACTGAAGATTTAAATGAGGAGAAATGGTGTGGCTGGGAATGGGTTTGTGAAGATTTACCTGCGTGGTAGCTGCTTCTACACAGAGCTTGTCCCCAGAAGCTTTTGTCGCTTTTCAATCTTCTCAGTTTGAACTGTGCAGTGTGTGCCATGTTTTGTATGCCATAATTTCACTATATATATTACTCTTTGCCATTCTGTTAATTTAACATATATGAAGAAAAAAGGTACCTTTACTAAGTGACTCACCCATGTGGGAATCACATCATATTAAGGAACCAATATTTCCATGAACAATACTTTACCACTGTGACTTCTCATCAGGGCTTTTAAGAATGTTTTATGAAGTTTGTTGAATTACATAAGCCTAAATTTTTGTTACGTGTAGTGACTGCTCGTAGATTAAAAAGAAAAAGCTCAACAACAACAACAACAACAACAACAACAAACAACAAGTGTGATCATTCATGCTGACCCTCTGTTTGTAATCTGAATGAATTCCTGTTTGAAGTATGATTTTCAGACAACGAGATCCAATCTTGATTTAAAAGAGTCAAGGACAGAGGACCTTTTATCACCATTGGGAAGGTGTTCCAGTGGTGAAGTACTGTTCCTTGGGAACATGCATCATGTAACTGACCTGAACTTATCTGCTGGAGCTTGTTTGTAGTGTTGCCTATTACCTGTAAGAATCTCCTGTTAAAACTCTTTTAGACAGTGATCAAGGCAGACATAATTTTCATAAGATAAATGGACCTGCATTAAAGAGTCTCTTCCAGTCTTTTATTTATGAGGCTTTTTGGTGAGTTTCTCAAATTGTACACACCAGACATCGATAAAGCCTTCCAACTTCAGTGCCAAGTACACAGTTAATCCGAGCTCTCCAGTCCTGTTCAGGCTTCGTCCGTGCTAGCCTCCAGGGATGCATTTTTCCCTTCAGCCCCAACAGCACATCAGGAGCTCATGTTCGGTGGATTCAAGTCCACTCCAAGTGCCAAGTCTTTTTAAGAACTGTTTATGCCCCCAGCATAAATTCTCTTGCTCTGCCAAGAGGACCCTACTCTCTTGTTTAATTTATAGATACATAAATTCGTTCTCAGAGTGAAGTGACTTGCCCACAGGTTCACAGTGGCAGAGCCTGGGAGGAACAATCAAACTCCTAAATATCATACTATGTCCTTGCCAATGGACTATTAATTTACTTGTTTCTTCCCCTGTACTTTATGTTCTGTCTGATTGAATATTTTCCTTTTTTTTCTCCTGCATGGACTGAGGCTGTACATGCTCTTTCTTTTAGATTTAGTCTAGTTTGATCTGATTAACATAGCATACTTTAGGGATTACAAGGTGATAATGCTGTTTCTAATCATGTTTATTATTATTATTACTACCAAATCTTATCTATAGGGTTAATTATTTCCTGCAGTTGTGTGATGAATAAAATATTCATCTCAAGTATGTTATGAAATGCCTCCCATCTCATTTAACTTGGGATTAAATTTATTTCATTGCTGCTGGGCCCTTTTCAGGGTGGTACTCTTCCCCTGCTTCCTCTGGAGAGCTGATATCATGCTGGTTTGTAATATTTATTAGCAGCCCAACCCTTTTTCCAGGGATAACCTCTGGTTATGCCCATATCAAATGCTTCTGCTTTTTAAAAGTACATCAAGAAATGAATTATTTCATGAAAAAGGATCTTGAACCTGTAATCTACTTCATGGTCTGAATACAGAGGGGGAAGAGGGAGCCCCTGTCTTCTTAAAATGGATTAATGTTACCAGCATGACAACCTTGCACCAAGGGCAGAAGCTGTAGTTTCCCTTCTCAGATGGTAAATGACTGTTCCCTGGTACTAAGTAAATGAGTAAGACTGTTTTTTTAGGAATGCTCTGTCTTTAAATTCTTCTATTTGACTGGAGCAAGAACTTTATACAAAAAATCAAACCAACCAAACAAAACAACAAAAAAAACCCCAAACCAAAAAACTAACAAACTAAACCAAACAAAACAACAATCCCAAACTTGATTCCTTAGGATATCAAATATCAAACTGTATGTGAAAATAAAAATGAATCCTGTGAAAAGCTGAACCAACTTGAAGGTAGTAGGTATTCTTAAAAATTTCTCGAACAGTTGTTCATCTTCCTTGCAATGAAGGAGGCCTCTTCTTTTATTTTTAGTTATCGTTTTCTCTTGAAGTGTTTTGCTAAAGCAGTTGTCAGGTGTAAGTTACAAGGACTGTCCGTCTGCAGTCAAGCACAGGTATGCTGGGTCCTACCAAAGGCCCAGGCCATGCAGCAAGCTGCCATTAGTGGCAGAGATCTGTCTCCTCCATGGCAGGGAGTAATGTGGTTGATGTTATGGGGTGGAGATGGCAATGGCTCCCTGTTTCTGGTCTCCCAGCATCCGGGATGAAGTTCAGGGTGCCCCACTACTGGAGGGAACACATTGCACGTGGTTATACGCTGTCTGGCAGCAGGAGGGTTGGGCTCCCAGCATGAAGGACAATATCGGCCTGGACAGGGAGAACTGCCATGTTGAGGGGAAGCAGACAGTACAGATGTGAGGCTCCTTGGCCATCCTGCAGCGCCCTGGAGCAGTCGGGCATGGATGCCCATCATCCAGAGTTCAAATCATTCCTTCTGTGTCCTTCAGGTGGTGACTGACAGGGCCGGTAGGGAGGTGACAGCGCTCTCTTGAGGCTAAGGTACAAGTCATGTTGGGTCAGGAGAAGACCCCTGGGGCCAAGCCCAGTGCAAGCTGCTGCACCACTGTGCTACACCCCCTCTGAGGGTGCCAGGCTTTGGAGGGTGATGAGGTGCCCCTCAGCCTTGTGATCAGCATCAGGCCTGCAGTGACGTGGGCCAGACCGTAAGTGACTTCAGCAGCCTCAGTGGTGGCCAGAAGTAGGTGGTCATGGCAAGTGACAGCTCTGCTTGGCCACAGCACAAGGAGCAGGAATGGGACAGGCTCTACCTCTCCCCACTGCAGTGCAGGAGGCCAAGCCACCCGTGTCCTTCCCCCTGCTCTGGCCTGGACCCCTCTCAGAGTGGGAACCCAGTCATCCGCACAAGATATTTTAGGAAGAGCAAGACCAGCAGGCAGACTGTTCCTCTCGTAAAATCCGTCCATTTCAGGGCTGGCTGATGTGAAATGCTTTCTTGTGGCAGTTCTTGAGTTAAAAAGCAAATGGTATCTGTGTGCTATGGTGTAAGTGCATCAGAAGCACTTGGATGATTAAAATGATGACTCACTGGAGCAAAGCAGGGCAGGGAGGTGAAAAATGTCTTTAGTCAATACAAAGTCATCGCCTTCTTGGAGGCATGTAGAAATGTATTTTACATTACTTAAAGTGCTAAGTTTTTGAAGTTTTAAATCTGCTCTCCAGTTTATATGTTAAGCTTAGTAAAAGACAACCTCAATTATTTCTATAGTTTATCTTTTTTTTTTTTTTCACTTGGCAGGTAATGAGTCCTTATGAAATTAGAAAAGCAATTTTTGTCTGGGTTGGGTAAATAGAAAGATTTGCTTGTCCTCAAGTGATTGATTACTTTTAAATTACTGTGAAAGCTCATTTTAAAGAGGTCAATGTAAGTGACAAAGTAAGCAAAGCTACTCCTTTTCCCCTCTTTGTTAGGGGTAGCTTTAAAATTTTTGGCATACACTTAGCTGTGGAACTTAAGATAACGCACCTCTAACACACTTCCTAAATGATACACAGTTACTGTGAATGGAGTGGAGACAATACATGTGATGAAGTTTAACAAGTTTTCCAGTTTTCCTGGGAGTTTTCCATTGGTGGTGGTGGGGAGGTGGTGGTGGTTGTAACCTCTGTGGAGTTCAGAAGGTACAGTACTTTCTGCTTTGAATTTTTGGGTTTTGATTGGTTTGGTTTGGGTTTAGGGAGGAAAGCAGATGATAATGATCGCATCTCAATTTCTGAGATAAGGAAGAGAAATACAATACTTTAACAGATTTTTTTTTGACCCAGTTTTTGAAAATTTTTGCAGCTAAACCAGCTGGGGAGACATGAACCAATTTTGGCACGATATTCTGTAATGAAGAGGCTGGGTCTGATTTTAGTGCACTGTAAACAATTGAGCATGGATAGTACAGTTTAATACTAAGCATTCAAACTGCTCAGCTAAAAAGTCTGCTGAGCATTCTCAGATACTGTTAGCTGCACTTTGGAAAGTCAGAATTTGACGTATCACTAGGAATTCGAAAGATAACTGGAAGGAGGCATCAGGAGATAGTGTAAAGCATACCGGGCCTTGGGTAAGGGGTTTGCTTTTCAAGACGGAGCATTGGTCTCCTCCCTACAGTTTATCATATCATAGTAAGCGGTCATATTACACTGCCTACCAGAGAAGTCCTATGTCTGCAGGACAGCCTGTGTAGTGTCTTGATTTGTGAAGCCAACATTTAACAGAAGAATCTAATATATCTATTCATACAACCTAAAGCTTTGTCACCATTTGACCATGTACTGTTCCCATTTTGCAACAGATTTGCTGCTATGGCCTAATTCACACTGCTTAAAGTAATCAGTGTAGTAATCTGTCCTACCACAAAGTTACTGTTTTAAAACTAAGGAAAAATGTTTTACAGAATGAGTGTTCTGAGGTCTGTTTTCTGAGCTTGTGTGTGGTTGACTTCTGTCATAACACCGATAAAGTAGAGGAGCTAGGCCCACCCATAGACTTGAAAGCAAATTTTACTTTGCTGGTGTACCATAAAAGTTTGATATCTTTGGAGAACTGTCTGACAAGTCTAATATAACAGAAAATAAACATGTACTACCAATCATCCGAAATCAGAGGGGAGCTAAAGCCACTGAGACAGAGATAAAAATCAATACAGTTATTTAATGTCACTGTAAGATCAGAAACCTTTTTCCTTTGCCATGTATTTCTTCTAAATAAATCCTAGCACGACGTGCTCCTCAATCTCTCATCAAGTCTGTTGTTCCTGTCCATCCTGTTTTGTGGGCAACACAGGTGCCTAGAGGCATTTCTTCAGAACTGGTCATTGGTGCTTCTTCTCTGGAGCAACATCTGCTGAACCCTGAGCTGCCCAGTATCTTTCCAGAAGAGGTATCATGACAGAGGGAATTTCTACAGCTTGCATCTTTACTTGTTGCTGCAGAGGAGAGCTTAAATCTGTGCTGTGGATGCATTTACAAAGGGCATGGGCTGGGACAACTCAGCACAAAACTCAGAAGGGAGTTTGTCAGGACAAAAGGAAAATAAAGCGTCCACAGCTCGTGTGGGCCTCTCAGAGGCAGCTGAAGCCTGACGTCTTTAGCCCCACAGCTTGCCAAAGAGCAATTGGATGCAGAATGAGGATTTAGGAGAATGAATAAATATTTGGGGAGTGCAGGAGTGGAATGAGTCTACTTTACTGTGTAATTTGTTTAAAGGACACAGTTTGGCAGCCTGAACTGTTTGCAGGTCAGTTGGATGCTCAGTGGGGAGTCCAGGGTACCTGTCAATGTGTTTAGTGGTTCTCTGTCTGGCTGAAATCCTAGGTTTGTTACAGATGTTTGGTGTACAGTTATCCTTACAAATGACTTCTATAAAGTTCAAGCTGTAATGCTGACTAGCAGAAAAGAAACACTTTTAAAAACGTGTTTGTAAAGAGCTAGGAGGCCATTGAATATTAGTTTCAAAAATCTCACGTCTGTACAGTTTCATTTACACAGCTGATGGTCCCAGGTTTTTTGTTCGTATTCATGTGGCTGGTGTTGCAGTGGAATATGTCAGAAGCATGGTGACCGCCCACACCAAGAAGTACCACTGGATCTTGTTGGTGGTTCAGGTCAAATAACCTTTGAGTAAACAGTAGTAAAAGTCCATTTATTTGAACCTCTTGTGTTTGCTTTGTATGTCTAAACCAAACTAAAGATTTGGCATTACAGTTTCATTATATCTTTATGAGAACAGCTGCACTGTGCTAAAAGCTTATCAAGATCTTAAAACGCTAAGTGTAGTTCTTCAGAGTTAATCATAATTAGAATTTAATGCAGCAGTTTTCTTGTTTACATTAGCAAATATTAGAGTTCAATAGAAGCAAAACTGAAAAGCAAATAATTTTGTGCTGAGGACCTGATATCCACACCTGGGGACACATTTAGGGGCTTTACTTCAGATGAGGTCCAGTCTGGTTCTGTGGACTGAGTGTTCATTTGTGATCAGAGAGGATATCATTCATAAACAAGCAGCCCCACTCTTTTTTTGCACTTATTTTTATTTAATATGTGGGGTTTGGTGGTGGTGTTTTGTTTTTTTTTTTCTTTCTTTCTCTGGCAGGAGATGCATATGATGTTCTGATATAGGTTTGGGTTATGTGCTAGACATATAGCAAGTAGCACAATGAAATGCAAATTAAACTCATGTTGATTCAAGAGGGCTTTAAAATGAGATCCTGCTTTACAAATACCACACATTTTGATGAGGTTTCACTACATATTTTCCTGAATTTAATGTTCCTGGGCCATAGAGATTGCAGGCTGAAACAGGTTGCAGGCCATCTGCTCAATATGTTTTCTGTGATGGCAGCCAGTTCCAGGTGCTTTGGAGTTTAGGAGTCCCTATATTAGATGGCTGTGGAATAAAATAGCCTCAGGGAAATGTATTTGAGGTCCATATCATGTTCTCTGTTTGTTATATTACCTTAAGCAAAATATTTTGAAAACATCTTAGTTTGGAAACAAATACAGTTTACTTCATACGTATGAAGACCTTGGCAATACAAAGGACCTCTCTGTGTCCAAGGTACAGGTACAAACAATCTAAAGCTTCACCACAATATCTTCAAATGGCTCAGAGCGTGCTCTACAGAGATGATCTGCAAGTCATAATTTTACTGAAATAGATTTCTAATTTCTGTAGGTCAGTTTAATCAATTTGGAAACTGCTTTGTCTGATTAAAATACTTGTATTTTGTTAATGCTGAAACAAGTTTCTATTCATCTATATTTTTTCATTTTGCAAATAGACATGTCCCTCAGGAAGTTATTTGGGCTACTAGGCCCAAACAAGCCATGAAAACACAGTAACCACCCTTTCCCTCCCAAAATGATTTTTCATGGGTAGCTATTAGTAAAAGTTTGCAGTCTATGCCTGACTAGAATTTTTGTAGCTTTTTACAGTTCTTCCGCATCAGTAGCTATCTTGAATCTTTTCTATTATGCTTTCTAAAGTTCCAGCTACGGCATTGGAAAATAATATTTAAATACTTTGTGGGAAAAAAACCCCATATCTCCAGTGAGATGGGCTTGTGAGCAATTGCAGTGTTGATTTTTTCTCTCTTTTAAAATTACGTATAATATTTCACAGTACACTGAGACTTTCTGTGTTAAACAGAAAACTTAAACTGCAGGGGTTGCTTGTGCAACCTGCGTTGGTGCTCACAAGACATGATGCCCAAGACAGTAGTGACAGGGGTGTCATTTTGCCTTTCTCCTCCTTCCTCTGCCTTGTGAAAGTACTGGACAGCATTCACAGCTGGCTTAGCTGTGGACAGGGAAGAGCTGTGGAAAACTAAAGCAGCTGGTCTTTTTGGAAGGCACTTTTTCTCATGAGCATAGGGCTGAATGAGTATGGTATATAAACCACAATGAAGCTGAAAGTTGTGTGTATGGCAGAACTGCCTACATCTCTGCCCATCTTCCCGTTCCTGTTCTCCAAGCTCCTTCTGAGAACATCTTGACAAAATCCAGTTCTACCCAAACCTTACCTTTTTTGCATTCTGTTAAGTCTCGTTGATGTTTGCCCCTTCAGTAGAATACTCTGCAGGTCATCCAGCTGAGCCATTTGTTTCCTTGATCTGTATTCCTTCCCACTCTTCTACCAGAAAGTACTCTCAAACTCTCCTGAAACCATTTTAAACTTTTGCTTGCTCAGAAAAATCACTCCAGTCATTCTTAGTTCAATAAAATTAACAAAGCTGTCTTTACAGGCTTTGCCTTTCTTCAATAAGGAGCAATGCCAGGAGTCTTGCTAGTTCCAGTACTGAAACCAATGTGAAAATGAAATTGCTTTTTACTTTACTTTGGGATAGGATGGAAGAATAAATTTTTGCAGTGTGAATACTTAAGTAGAATGTGCAGGATATATACCATTTTATAAATTGAACAAATAAACTAAAAAACTCCACCTTCTTGTCAAGTAACTCTTTCAAAAACTGACACATGAAATTCAAGACGGTGGGGTTTTATTCATGTGTCTCTTATTAAGCAGGTATATTTTGAATTCTCACAAGTAATAATACAAAGTTGAGAAATTAATAGCTTACTTTGGGAGCTTTGCTGTGGGTTTCTTGCAGTGGATCTTGGTTTCTTTTTGATATATTCAGGAGTGGTAGGAGTTGGACATTGTTAGAGAGACCTGAGCAGAAACAGGAGGACCTCTCCTGTCCCTTCCACAAACTTTTAGCCTGCTTCTCCTTAGGAGCAGATAGTTGATTCATATCCATGTCGTGTTCTGTCTAACACTGAGCTGATGACCCTCGCTACCTCCACATGCTCCTTTTTAAGGACACCAGGCTGCTGAAGGGCAGCCTTGAATTGGCAACAACTTTATGGACTTGCTTTTTGTTGTGCAAATTAACTATTTCAATTACTTGTCTTTCTGCTGTCGTTTATGGACTTGCCTGTTTTCTTATATGAACCAGTTTAATTAGCTGTGTCAGTTCCAGTACTTGCAGAAAGATTTACAGTGGTTCATCTTTGCTGATATTTCCACTCCACAGTCTCGGTGATACCTGGTGTTTGCACTCGGCAAGAGAACATGCGTAAGGGGAGATCATGCTGTGACGATTTCTTAAGGACTCTGGCATTTGTACGCATGCGTGCGGGTGTGTGTGTTCCTTTTGCTTATAACTAAATGCTACCTAGAAGTACTATAGCTATATAAGAAGTACTATAGCTATACTGGAAGCGATACTATTTCTGATTAATTCTCCTTCAATTTATTTGGCTTAAACGATTGGTTATACATAGCTTCTTATTTAGGGGGAATAACTTCTGGTGAATATCGTCAGTAAAATTCAGATTTAAGAAATCCATAGAATATTTTTAAATATTAGAAGTTGCAGTTATTGCTTTAATAATCTTTTATGTTTTTAGCAATGTTCAAAGTCCAGATTGTTGTTTAAAATCTCTTATAGATTACTTGAAATATACCCGTAGTTTAAAAAAAAAAAAAAAAAAAAGAAAATCAAACAGAAGCACTTGGGTTTATATAATGTTTCAATCAGAATTATAAATATTTTTCTCACTTTTGATTTTTCTTCCTCGTTGTCCCTTTGGATGCCCCTAATGCCAGCTTTCCTGCCACATGTGTCCCAAAACAAAGTTTAGGTTTTGAAAGTACTGGAAGAAAAATGGTTACATTGTAGCTTCTTATTTTGGCCTCTGATTTCTCTGCATTCTGCAAGACTCATTAGCTTAGTCTATGAACTGGCTGAAAGAGATTCTCTGATATGTTATAGAAAGACTGTAGGCAAATTTATGTATCTTGTAAATAAAGAGATTTAATAATCAGAATCTGTAATGGGGATAACCTTAATCATTATTTCAAGTGATAATGTAAGTTATGTTCTCCTTAGTGTAAAGTAATGTTAGGGAATTTTTCAATATTTGGTTAGGCAAGACCTTAAAGAACATACACTTTTAAAAATAGTTTGGTTTTTGTTTGTGTGGTTTAGTTTGGTTGGTTGCTTGTGGTGATTATTTTTTTCCCCACACTGGGGAGAATGTTGCTTCTTTTCTAACCTGTTGTAACTGCTATTAATTTTGGTGTACACATCTCATCTACTTTGAAATGTAGGTTTACCAAAAGAAATATGAGAAGTTTGTGTGTTGACCAAGTAGATATAAGATATTTTAATATTCAAATTAATTGTGCTTTAGTAGCTTAGTGTTATCAGTGTCTTCTCAAAAAGAGGGTTTTTGAAGCAATGTGGAAATGCCTCATTTCTAAACAATATGGCCAGGTGAGTTCAGTTCAAGGATTTGAAGGCAGCTGTGAGCACAATATTTGACATGTGACTTAATGATTTAATGTTGCCATGTTAGCTTTTATGGGTACAATAGTGTTGAAAATTCAAAAGGCCTCAATTTAAATTTAAATTAGCCTCCCACTGATGTGTTCGGCTAGATCTCAAAACAGAAATCATACAAACTTAACAGACCTCCACTCAAACTTAGTAAAACACATGTTTTTCTAACGGCCTTTTATTGCCTTCTCTTTCTAGGTCTTTAGGGATTTTACATTGCATATCTGGAAAAACAAGTCACCATTTAAACACTAAGTCTACAGCTTGAATGGTAAGGGGTAGCTGTCCTACTGTGTTGTTATTACTTAATTAGTGTGAAGCTGGTGGCTTGGATGAAGGAAGGGCAATTCCAGTTTCTTTGCTTGGATCTTTCATGCTTTAAGTCAATATACACCTCAAAGAACTATTTTTTTTTAAAGTCACATAAAGTAAAGCACACAGTTTTTTAAACAATTCCACACATTTAGAACTATGTGTTTACTGCTAAAAGCTGTAGAAGCTCTTCAGCTCCCATTGACCTCACTATCATTCCTTGGACTTTGTACATAGGCTTTCTGTTGTATAGGTTTATATTCCTGAACATATTTAATGTTTTAAAATATTCAGTATATGGTTGCTTAGAACTCTTGTTTTGTATTGTCCAGGTTTACAGTGGTTTTGCCTTCAGGAAGTTTTTTCTTCAGCAAGTGTTTTCTATGAATAGTGCCTAGCATTTTCCACTCTAAGATACAGCTTTCAATCAATTTCTGGAAAACTGTAATTTTTAAAGTTAAAATTACCTATCTTCTTCACTCTTCCCTTTCCCTTTCTTCCACAAGGATTCAGAAATTTAGAGGAAAACCTTCCTTCCACTAATATTCAGGCAACCTCTTCTAGAAAGTGTCTTTTGCCCTTCAGTTAGTGTAGCAGGGCAGAAGGGAAGGTGCCTTTTATAGTACTACAAAAATTTGGCCAGGTTACATGCTTTCAGAACGCTTCAGTTTTTACATGCTCAGTGGAGAGCCCTAGACCTTCACAGCTGAAGCGTTTGTATTCTTTTCACATTGAATAAACACCAATTTATGACTGAGCAGAATATTTCTTGCTGCTTCGATCAGGAGCTGCTTCAGGCAAATTTAGATTTTGGTATAGAAGCCCCAAACCAAAAGCAGGCTGACTGTACCTTTCCTGGGGTCTCAGTGACTGTGCTTCTGGGTCTGACTCAAGTGCAAACTGGACACAGGAGGATGTTAATTAAGTTGGTATCCTTTGAGAGATATTTATAGATGAAAAGCAGGTCCAGAACTGGAGGTATGTTTGAGAACTTGACAAGTACAAGAGCTCATCAAATTAAAGCTGCCCTTAGAGAAAATTATGTTTATTACAGTTACTCTGAATAAAAAATCAGATTGTTTTCTACAGAATCAATTGTATTTATAGCACACAATCAATTGTAAAAATCAGAGCACAAACTGAGGGTTTTTGTTTGGTTTTTTTTTTTGGTTTGGTGTGGTGATAATCGGTTACAACTTTGGAATAAAATAGTACAGCTTCAATACACTGAAGTTTGAACAACTAAAAAACAATAATGTCCATGAGGAGTACAGATCATTCCTCACTGTGTTTCAGAAGTGTTTGGAATTCACTGAAGGAGAAGTAGAACCTTGGATTTCTGAGGTCTTCAGCGTTTCATGAAAGTGCTCTAGGCTTTTTAATTTCACAGTTCAGTAGGTCTCACAAGGGCTCAGTTGGTCTCTGTTAGGTTTCGGTGTGTTTCTGAAGACTTCAGAGACACTGGTGTTTTTCATACCCACCTTTTGGCCTGAGCATGCTAATAGTGAACTCTGGTTCTCCAGTCTCTCCAGTGTACCCAGTTTACCAGTCAGGGGAAAGCTGAAGGAACAAGGTTCAGAAAAGAGATCCCTCAGCCTCCAAACTGATTTGCTTAGGCTCAACTATTTGTTGAACTTATGCCTAAGTGAAAGAATGAGCAACAGATAGAATAGAAAGAATAGCAGAGATAGGCAATGGCAAAATTGGTTGCATAAGTGATTATAGTTGATTTATTCACATCTGCTACTGTATAAATTAGCAGTATGAGTAAGGGGCCATATTAGAGGTTTAGAGTGAAATGAATCAAATCAGAAAACTTCACAAAAGTATCCTAAAAATATTACTAAACATCTATAGATAGTAGATGCTTTCAGTTGATTTTTAAGAAAAAAATTTCTCCTTTGGGTGCTTGTATATGAAGCCTCTGGCTACCCAATTTATCTTTGGATCCTGTTTCAGGACAAGCTGGCCCTTTCAAAGCAGGCTTCTGAGATGTTAAAGATAGCCTGAAACATGCAATTTCCTAGAGGAATATCCTGGGAATACAAGCCCAGCAGAGAGCAAACAAGGAAGGCTGGAAATTAATCTTTCGGAGGAAAAGCCCAGTAGGAAAGAATGAAGATGCCCATCTTAACTCCCTAGTAGAAGATGTGCAGGATGATGCCTCCAAGGGATTTCTAGGCAGAGGAAAGCACATGGATGACATTTGGAATGTATTTCTCTCAAACAAAAAATGTAACCTAAAACTCATGCCCTGAAGAAAATTAACTGAACTCCTGTAGCTCATGGGAACTCTCTGAAACACTAGCCAGTGAATTAAACCACTGATTTAGAGGTTTCTCGGGTAGATAAAAAATATATGAAGTCTTCAGGGCAGGGAAATATTTTCTAATACATTTGTATGTCATCAAGCACAGTGCCAAGAAGTGCTGGTTCCATTTATGCCAGTAAGAGTGTAATATGAAAACTACTTTGGAAGTCTGTAGTTTTAACTCCATTTTAGGGTCACTTCTACCAAAAACATGTTTTATTATATAATTGGTTGGGTTTTTATTTTTCATGTGGTTTTTGGCCCTTGAATATGTTAAAGAAGTGCATGATGGTAGTACCAAAGTAACAGTTCATATGGTACCAAGAATCCAATGTGAAGAGATACAGCATTCTATCTAGCTGGCATCTAGAGCACAAAGGGTCAGTAAACAGTTAGTAAAAATCCCTTTTCGGGGGAGGAGTGTTCATTACCAATATTTGTCTAGGGAAAGGGCCTGGAACAGACACAGGGTCTAGAAGAGGATTCAAGGAATGGTGAACTTTAAGGGAAAATAGGGATGCATACAAATCTATTTTCAGAACTGTGTGTTCCAATATTTTTCCCTTGTGAACAAACACTGAAGGGGTGGTTCTGGTCACTGACTGCTCTGTCATCAGTCCCAGCGGGAGCAAACCTGAACGTAACTGGAACCAGTTGAGGTACTCATGGAGTACAGTAACCCCGTGGAGTAACTCATGGAGACAGTAACCCCAGGTCTGGTCTGAGGAAAAGAGATACAACCATGCCCAGCCAGAGGTAGATGTCAATTTGAGGTCTAAATCCTGGGGTTACAGGGTATGTCTGTACTGTGGAATTTGTTAAGGGGCAAAGGAGGTGTGCTGCCAGTATGTTATCCCTCAGCACAGGCGAGAGCCCTGCAGGGTCCCTAGTGTGCTTGTGGGAGAAAGGAAGAATCACACAGTTATAGAACGTTCTGAGTTGGAAGGCACCCACAAGGATCATTGAGTCCAACTCCTGTCACTGCAAATGACAACCCCACAGTTCACCCCATGTGTCTGAGGGTGTTGTCCAGTCTCTTCTTGAACACTGTCAGGCTTGGGGCTGTCACTGCCTCCCTGGGGAGCCTGTTCCAGTGTCCACCACCCTCTGGGTGAAGAACCTTCTCCTAATGTCCAACCTAAACCTCTTGGCACATCTTCCTGCCATTCCCTCAGGTTCTGTCATTGGTCACTAAAGAGAAGAGATCAATGCCTACCTCTCCTCCTCCCCTTGTGAGGAAGCTGTAGCTGCCATGAGGTCTCCCCTCAGTCTCCTCCAGGCTGAATAAACCCAGTGACTTTAGCTGTTCCTCATACGTCTTTCCCTCCAAACCCTTCATCAGCTTTGTAGCCCTCCTCTGGACACTCCAGCAGCTTTATATCTTTTTTTTTTATCCTGTGGCACCCAGACCTGCACACCGTGCTCCAGGTGAGGCCGCACCAGTGCAGAGCAGAGCGGGACAATCACCTCCCTGCCCAGCTGGCAATGCTGTGCTGGATGCACCGAGGACATGGTTGGCCCTCTTGGCTGCCAGGGCAGGAAGCTCTGTTTATATAGTGTCAAGGCTGAAGGGAGGAGGCATTTTTTGCATTGGCATATATGTATGAACAGAGCCATAGCACATCAACAGCTGAGCTGATTTCAAATGTCTGCCCAGCACATCCCCTTGCCCTCTGGGTTCTGCCATTGGTGATGGTGGCCAGCACAGGGTTTTGACTGCTGGCATTGGTATGGTTACTCAGAACAAATGTCAGAACTGTAGTGCAATGACCAGCTTCATCTTCTGTCCCTCCCCATGCCACCACCACCACACTCACATATGTACACTAAATATTTCCAGGATTCTTCTCTGGCATTAGTACCTTTTTTGTTTTGGTTTGGTTTGCTTTATTAGTGTAGGTTCTCTTAATATTAGTGATGTATCTTGTAGTACATCCAAGAACCTTCGCCAGGAGCTAGATAACACTTGGTTCTGTACAAATGTCTGCGAGAAGGAAACCCACTGTCTTGACAGGGTAACCATCTAAAGTATAAATGACGAGTGACTTGAGAAGTTAAAAGCTTATGTTGTATTTGTGTGATTTATTATGTACTTAATAAAATAAATGTGTAGTGTCAGTTATGTAAATATTCTGAACCAGTCTTTGATGACAAAGGTAAGTTCTTGCTGATAGTTTTGCAGAGATGGTTCTCAGTAACCAGTTTGAAAGAGGAGAGGTTCAATATCTTTTATGACACGCATTTTTTTATTCTTTTAAGTTTCATCAAGGGAAAAAAAAGCAGTTACAAGCTCCTGTGTGTACTCCATGTACTTATGCTTGTAAAGTTTTCTACATCTTAGCCTTTCTGTAATCATGGTGATCATAGCATCACAGTATGAGGCTGGAAGGAACCTCTAGAGTTCTCTAGGCCAATGCCTTCCTTAAAACAGATCTAAATACATCTAGTTGCTCAAAGTAGTGTCTTGAATTCCTTCCTGAGGACATGCTACAGCCTGTCTGGACACCCTGTACCAGTGTTTGACTATTCTCATGGTAAAACAAACAAACAAGCAAACAAATACATAAAAGTCTTTATATCTAGTTAGAATTTCCCATGCTCCAACTTATGCTCATTGCCTTTTGTTGTTCCGCTGTGAAGCACTAAGAAGAGACTGGCTCCATCTCCTCTCTGTCCTCTGGTCAGGCAGTTGTAGACATCAATAAGGTTTCCCATGGGCCTTCTCTTCTGTGGGCTGAAGAGGCCCAGTTCCTTCAGCTTCCCCTCCTATACCCTGGGCTCAAGCCCTTCAGCAGCTTGGTGGCCTCTGCTGGATTTGTTCCAGTATGTCATTCAGTCTACTTTCATTTCTGTGTGGTTTTTTTTGTTTTATACATGAACCAAGTCTGTCTTCACTTTACAGCTTTCTCTTGTAGTTATGTATCCACTTGTCTAACTCCAAAAATGTTTTGATTTCTTTTCTTTTTTTTTTTCTCCAGACCCCGTAATTTAATAGAAATAGTTCTGGTGGCTGAAAAAGGTGAACATGCAACTGTGTTGTGTTTTCCCATGAAGTTTATCAAAGTGCCTAACACAGAGAATCAGACACTGGCCTGAGGCAGGAAGGTGTCTCTGGAGATCACCTGGTCCAACCCGCTGCTCAGGGCAGGGTCAGCCAGAGCAGGTTGCTCAGGTCTGTGTCCAGTTGGGTTTTGAGTGTTTCCAGGAATGGAGACTCCACAACCTTTGTGGGGAGCCTGTTCCAGTGTTGAACCACCCTCACAATAAGAAGTGCTTTATTAGTTAAATGAAATTTCCTGTATTTCAGCTTGTGCCCATTGCCTCTTTTCCTGTCAAGAAGATTCTGGCTGTGTCTTTTTTACTTGCCTCATCAGGTATTTATGCGTGTTGATAAGATGCCCCTGAGCCTTCCTGCTCCCCATTCCTTAATTTTCTTTGTGGTCTCTTGCTGAACTCACTCCAGTAAGTCCCTGTCTCTCTTTTTCTGGGGACCCCAACCTAGGACCCAGCACTCCAGATGTGTC
>VWYH01003961.1:0-197733 GCA_013399365.1 Pampusana beccarii
TTTTCTTTCCCCCCCCCCCCACCGCAAAGCGGCAACAAGTAATGACACCCTTTTCCTTCTGACTTCTTGGCCCGCTAACCCTTTCGCAACACAATGGGAAAGCAACCGCTCGCACCCAGGGGAGGGGATTTAATGACTAGAAAATAAAGAGAGAGAATTTACTTGGAAAAACTGTGGAATTAAAAGTTCTGGACGAAACACGCATCGCTGATGCATAACATTTTTGTTAATTGGGTCTTAACAGGTTTGTGACTCAGGCTGTAATTATTTTAGAACTGGGTCACACTAGGCAGTGCCAGCCGCGTGTCCTGCCGCCGCGGGAACTTTCCCCTACTTGTAAAACTACATCTAGACGCAGGTTTTCCAGCGGAGCCTCCGCTGCGGGACGGCCGGGGCAGCCCCGTCCCGCTCCCTTTGCTGCCGAGCGCCGTCTTTCTCACGTGCCGGACGCGCTGCCCCTCGCTCTTGCTCTATTCTTTTTACTTCTGATTTTTTCCCCGTGTTTTCCTGCCCTGCCAGACGCACTGAATCTTCCTCCCTGCCCTCCACGTTGCAAAACGGCCTGCGGGAAGTTTTTATTTATTTTTTTTTATTTTTTTCCTAAAGCGAGATTAATTAAAATATAAAAAATGCACCCAACTGCGGTAAATGATTTCTGCTCTTCGCGAAACGTTTGCTCTCCGCTCGATCCACCTCTGCTTTCCGCTGCTGAAGTATCTCCACGCAAGCAAAAGTCTTCCAACGCTCGTAAAGCAACCGAGATATTATCTCTCTAATTAGCAGCTGGAAAAGAAAAAAAAAGGGGGGGGGAGAGATCAATTAATGCTATAATTAAAACCAGTGCCTTTAGATGCGTTGTTTGTGGTGAATGGGTGCTTATATTGACGGGCTGCGCTGTGTTTCTCCCCAAAATATTTGGAGCAGGAGCGCCCGCTCCAGCCACGGCGGCAGGGGGGACCCCGAGGTGTTCTTGGCAGCCCCCCCCGGGGTGCTGGGGACTTCGGGGGGGTCCCAGGACCGACCTGCCCACCTCCCCATGTTGGGGGACAGTGTTTGCCGTGGTCCCCGCTGGCTCTGGGGAGGTGATGGGGTCTCCCAGTGGGGCCGAGGGGGGTTTTGCAGCTCTCGCTTGGCCCTTCCCTGCTCGGGGGTAAGCTGTTTTTCATATATTGTAGCCTGGGAAAGCTGTGTTACTGTTAAAAGTGTAACCATATCCCTTTCTGAGCTGTTGCCAAGCAGATGTAGGGGTTTGGAAAGTTCCCAACAAACTTCCACAGCTGATACTTTACCGACTTGTTCCTTCTCCCATCCCTCTGCTTGCACCTATTTAAATAACCAAAGGATATAATTTTGGGGGAGGGAGTGTTGCTCTGCATCTTCTGCTTGTTAAATATAATTAATTGAGAGTGACCTGTTAGTCAATTAGTGTACGGCTTCGAAACGAAACACAGAAATATCAAATATTACCGTTTTACCAAAAGAGCTGCGTATTTCGCACTGAAGGCGAACCGACCGGGTAATGAAGAAAACTGAGCCCCTTTGTGCGAATCCGGGGCTGCCGCTGCCTCTCGCGAGGGCAAATCTCTCTTTGACTTTCCTAATAGTAATTTGGGGGGTGGCTGCTGGAGGAGGAAGAAGAAATAAAGGCTTTTGAAGGCTGGCAGGGATATGAAACCCGGTGGAGATGCAGATCCCTCTTGCCTGTGCGGCGGGGGGGGAACGCGGGGCACTGGAAATGTGGAAAACTCTCACAAATCATATCTCACAGGAAAGGTTTACGGGAGTTCAGGGTATAGCAGAGGGGATGGATGTCAGGTTTTCCTACACAATAGAGGGTCTTTTGTTTCCTCTTGGCAGCAGCCCCTATGCCACTGCTGGTAATTTCCTGTCCATCTTTCGCCGAGCAGCGGAGCTGGAGCAGGGGAGTTAGTCCCACGTTTTTGTTTAGACTGTGTTTTTTTAATGCTGAGCCTTGGCCTAAGGCAGGATATCCCTGTGTATGTTTGGAGTTCCTGAACTTCTCCGGAGAAAATTATCCTTAAAAAGCCCCTTCCACAGCGTCGCATTTCTAAATTCTCTCTTAAAAAAAAAAAAGAAAAGAAAAGCCCTCATTTAATTACTTTTGCTTGTGAGAGCTTGTACCTCGTGGTGGGTTAATCCGCCCGCATCTCAAACATCCATCGGCGTTTTCCTTCCACCCAGGGGCTGACAGCAAAACCCCAAAGTGGAGGCGATTTGGTTGATGGTGGTTTTATTTTTGGCTGCTGGGGGACGGTTCGGCAGGATCCGGACCCCGTGACGGGGAACGACGTCTCGCGTGTGCCGAGGGCTTCAGTTCACCGTGTGTTCCAAAGCGCTTCACGTGGGTGTTTTGCGGCCGATGGAGCTCGAGGGCCCGTTCGAAGGCCCAGCCGGTGACGTTTTGCTGCTGACCGGGGCTGTAGGGTTCTCAGAAACTCTCCAGATTTATGCACCAGCACCTACTTTTTATAATTATTTTTCCCCCCTCACTCTCCTATGACATCGTGTCGTAAAAACGAAGTAAAACTAAAAGCAAGGAGCAGGGTGTTTAGCCTGCATGGAGGAAGCAGGGCAAGCTCCCAGCTGCGGGCTCTTTAGGGTAAAATATAGAAATATATATCTGCTGAGCTGCAGCGTGCACGGGGCTGCGCGATCTGTATGGCGCTGTAGGGGCTGTGCAGCGCTATATGGTGCTGTATGATGCCGTGTGGTGCTGTGCAGTGCTGTGTGGTGCTGTATAGTTCTTTACAGTGCTGGGTGGTGCTGTATAGTCCTTTACAGTGCTATATGATACTGTACAGTGCTGTGTGGTGCTGGAGAGTCCTGTTTGGTGCTGTATGATGCTGTATGGTGCTATACAGTGCTTTGCGGTGCTGTATCGTGCTGTGCTGTGCGGTGCTGTATGATGCTGTATGGTGCTATACAATGCTTTACGGTGCTGTATGCTGCTGTGCAGTGCTGTACAATGATGCCGTGCGATGCTGTATGATTGATTACACCGTGCAGTGCTGTATAATGATGCTGAGCACTGCTGTATGGTGCTATATGGTGCTATACAATGCTGTGTGATGCTGTGCAATGCTGTATGATGCTGTACCGTGCTATACAATGCTTTACAGTGCTGTATGGTGCTGTGCAGTGCTGTAGCATAATGCTGTGTGGTGCTGTACAGTGCTATATGGTGCTATACAATGCTATACAATGCTGTGCGGTGCTGTACAATGCTATATGGTGCTGCACAATGCCGTGTGGTGCTGTACAATGCTATACAGTGCTATATGATGCTATACAATGCTGTGTGGTGCTGTACAGTGCTATACGATGCTGTGCGGTGCTGTGCAATGCTATACAGTGCTATATGATGCTGTACGGTGCTGTACAATGCTATACAGTGCCATACGATGCTGTGCGGTGCTGTGCAATGCTATACAGTGCTATACGATGCTGTGCGGTGCTGTACAATACTATACGGTGCTATACGCGCTTCCCCAGCTCAGGCATTCTTCTGGGTAACTTGATCTTACTTCTGTCTGCCTTTAACAGATAGGCGAGGTGGAGTTATGTTAAACATGTCGCACTAAGTTTGATTCGCACCGCTTTGGTCTGGTTTTCTTCCTTGATTAGCTTTAATCAAACCCTCTGCGTTGCATGACCTTAATAAAGCTATTTTTCCTGACAAGTGAAGACCGTCTTAACAAGCAAAGCTCATCTGGCCTGAAACTAAAGCCAAGTCAAGATGGTGTTTTAGGTCCTCATTAAAGTCCACAGCGTGAAGCGAGAGGGGAAATGATGAAATGGTGCTCCACCAAACCATCTCTCCTTTATGTTTAATTAGAGGAATTATACGCAACCCAGTAGATGCCTTGGGAAGGCAATCACCGTTGGGTTCTGACGGTATAAGAAGGGGCGGCAAAGGCTTTAGCGAAGGGTAAATTAACACCAGGAGCTAGGTGGACTTTGGGATCAACCGGGGGAAAAAAAAATTGCATGGTGTTAATGCAAGAAGGTGTCCCGCAGCAGGGCTGACATGGGCAGCGTACAGCCACCCCGAAACGCTTCGGAGGGAAAGTTTGTAGGGGACGGCGTGTTTATTGTCCCTTCGGTCCTTTCCTTCGGTTAGTGCTGACTCACGCAGGTTGGGTGAAATATTGGCGGCCGAGGAGGCGAAGGAAAAGCCCCGGCGGGGAGCGATGCCACGGGGCTTGGCAGTGGGCGCGGAAATCAGCCACACGCAGACAAAATGCGGTCGAGCAGCCGCCCCACACAGAGGATGTCCCTCGCACTCATTAGCAGTGTGTTTGTAGCAGAGCTTATCAAAAAACAGCCAACAGACAGAATCTGTGGTTTACGCTTTCTTTCGTCCTTCCCCCCCTACACACCCCCTCTTGTTTTCCTTGTTGGTTTTTTTTTTCTCCCTTTTTCCGGAGGGTTTCTGGAGGGATGTAATCCACTCCGGTTTTATTGCCGTTGCCTCTGGACGTGCTGCAGCTCCAGCCAGCAGTTCTTGCAGCCTCTCCAGCTCCCCGCCAAGGTCTGCGCTGCTGCGGGCTGGCCTGCTCCTCAATTGTAAACCGCAGGGCTGCCTTAACCCCTTCCCTCCTGCGCAGCTCCCCAAATCCCGGCGAAATCGGGGACCCGGGAGCCGAGGGGTTTATTTGGAAAAGCTGCACGTAGCCCCCGGCTCTGGCACTTTGGTGGGTCACAGGGCCCCTTCCCAAACCTCAGCCCCCCGGGGATTTCTCCAAGCTCCACCAAAAGATATTTTTGCAAATTATATTTTTGCAAATCCAGCGATTTTGCTAAAGCAGCTGAGCTCTTGACTCACCGGTGGGCACAGGGGTCTGCGGCTTTACCCCCATCGCACCCAGCAGCTTCAGTGGGGTTGGGAAATGTCTCTGCAGCCCCCAGCGCTAATGTCACCGTGACCCTGCGATGTCCATCCCCCTCCTGCACCCTCATCTCCGCTATTTCATCCGTAAACTCCGTGTTTCCCTCTCAGGAGCAGAAACCTCTTACTGCAACACGCTCGGAGGCACCTCGGGAGCGCAGTTGTGTTTGCAAAGTGTTTCCGTGTCCCTTTCCTCCACGTGTCCCCAAATGTGGGGACGAGCCAGGGATGTTTGTCCTCCCGCACACCGACAGGAGAGCGTTGTCCATTCCCGGCCCCGATCCCACCGAAAATCAATTCTTTGCTCTCTTGTCCAAGGAGATATTTGCAAATAATTTCCTAAAAAGGCAATCTAAAAATGGCCCTGTTGTTACCCATATTTGTACACAGGCTCGTAAGCAACAGGATTCCTTGGGCTTGTCTACACAGGGACAATTGAAATGGATGTGAAATAACTTTAAAGTGGATTAGGCAAACTGCATTACATCCTCGTGTAGACACTGTCATCTAGAAAATCAAACGGCCTTAATTTGGTTTCCTTGAATTTTGCTTTAGCAATTTAATAAAGACGCTTTAAAGTCTGAGCGAGGAGTTTGCACGGGGATTTAATGCAGTTTAATTAATCCACCTTAAATTCCCAATTTTAATTAATTAGGATGAACTTTCCTTAAGTGTTCCCTTGTCGAGATAGTGGTGCGACATTTCCAGCCACCTGGCAAGATGACCTGACCTACCACCCTCAGTAGAGCCGTTGCAGTGATGTATGACCAGTCCTGTCCCCAGAGCTGGGCACATAAAGAAAGTCATTGAGAAGTCCCCCTGGTCTGGCCACGGCCGGGAAGTCCTTCCCTGCAGTAAATCACCTCTGGAGAACCCAAGTTCCCGCTGTAATGAGCCACCAACCTCCCAAGTGCTTTAGGTTCTCGCCTTGCCCACGAAACCATCAGCAGAAGCGTCTGTCTCGTGTGAAAGGGGTTTGGAGAGACGCGGCCCGCACCGGAGGGCGGCACAAGAGCCTCCTTCACTGCCAGCTGGGGCTCTGCTGACCACCGATGGGTTTCGGTTTCTCGCCTGGCTTATGCGGTGGTTTTGCAATCTTGGCAAACCCACAAAAAAACCTTTCTGTGTAGGAGTCGTGCGAACCCGCCTGCCCTTGGCTTTGGGCTGGCCGGGGCTGCAGGGCGCCCGCGGTCCGTAGTTAGTTATTGGCAGTAGAAGTGCCCGCTGTGCTCGTGGGGGAGATGACCTCTGCTTGAGACACCGGCCTTGCCCTGGGTTCTCATCATCAGCCTTCAGCTTCCCAAGCCCACCAGCAAGGGCCGTTTTTTTGCAGTGCTTTTTTGTGGAGGGATTGCACAGAAGTTCCTTTCCGTGAGCAATAACATCTTGCTTGGCTCTCCAAGACCCTTTCAGTCTCTTCCCAGCCCCACAGCTCATTTGGGGTTGGCTTTCCTTGGGATTCCTTATGTGCCAACCTCAATGTCCACCCCGTGTCCTCCTGCCCAAGCCCCACAGCCATCTCCATCCTCAGGAGATCCTCCAGCAGTGTGAAGTCTACGCGTGGCTGTGTTTATTTGGACTGTGGTCTTCCAGAATCATAAATTCTAGAATCAGAGAATACCAGGTCAGAAGGGACCATGAGGATCATCTGGTCCAACCTTTCTTAACAAAAGCACCATCTAGACAAGCTGGCCCAACACCCCATCCAGCTGAATCTTAAAAGTATCTGATGTTGGGGAATCCACCACTTCCCTGGGGAGATTATTCCGATAGCTGATTGTTCTCACTGTGAAAAATTCCCATTTTGTCCCTCTGTTATTGTAGAAAAGTGTTTCATCGAGACTTCAGCCCCCCCACCTACAGCAGGTTGTAGGGGCTACGTGGTGTGTGAGTGCTCGGAGCATCTTATTGCTTTTTCAGGGCTTAAAAAACACCAAAATGGTGAAATCTGGTTCCCCCCCGTGATACGCGCTGCTGCCTGGGGTCTCGCTTGGAGGGGAGGGTTGTAGGTGGCAGGAAGGGACAATCAGCTGCAGTTTGCCTTTCTGAGGGTGACAAATCCGTGGGGTGATCGCCGGCCTACCCCTTTGCTCCTGGACTTTTTTTTGCCAAAGCTCTTAGGGAACGGGAAAGCTGAAGGAGATGAAGTGGCAGATGAGTGGGGCTAAAATATCCTTTGTGAAGAAGCTCAGCAGATGCCAGTAAATCATTTGGGCGCTTTTTAAATCCCGAACCGCCCCCCTCCCCGCCCGGCTCGCCGGGGCATCGGGCACAGCTCAGCCTCTCTTTGTAAACACCAAAAATTCATTTTATGATCGCAAGGCCAGTGCCAAAACCCAGCCCAGGCTTGATCGCAGCCTCCCTCGCGCTCCCTTGCCGCCGTGGTCCGAAGTGACAGAATTTATTGAAAAAGAGGTCTGCCACCAACTGCAAGCGCAGAAGTGCCAATTTTAATTAAAAACTTCCCTTTTGCAGCGTGTGGGGTTCATCTGTGGCTAAAAGGAGGCGGGGAAGAGCGTTCCTTGGCTTTTGCACTTGGATGTCTCCAGGCTAGACAAAGTAGGGGAAGTTTTCTGTTGCTAAATGCCTGGTAATCATGTGTTTAACCTAAATTTAGGGCTGTTCCATTTTCTCCATCATGTGAGGGGACAAGGGAGCTCAAACCAAATCGATGGCAAGCGTCTGGATAGAGATGGTCTTTCTAACAGCCATAAAAAGATGGCCTTAGATAGGGATTTTGTTATTTAACTGTGGAAGTCGTTACAAGGGAAGATCTCATTTCGCTGTAAAGTTAGCCACTAGATAAGCTATTCATACATTTTATTGGTTAAAAATTATGACAGGGGATTATTGTGTGAGAACTTTGTGGAAAATAAAAGAGATAAAAGCAGTTTAACTGTCAGTGCATTAAGGCTGTGGTTAGCTCTGCAGAGTGTTACTGGATGGAAGGACCGGCTCTCTGAGGACTATTGTTTTTCGGTTTAGATGGGCATGGACCGTGCTGGCAGTCATAGAACCATAGAATCATTTGGGTTGGAAGAGACCCTCAGGATCATCGAGTCCAACCATACCCTAACTCTGGCACTAATCCATGTCCCTAAGAGCCTCGTCTAAGCGCCTTTTAAACCCCTCCAGGGATGGTGACTCCACCACTGCCCTGGGCAGCCTGTTCCAGTGCCCGATAACCCTCTCTGTGAGGAATTTTTTCCTAATATCCAACCTAAACCTCTCCTGGTGCAACTTGAGACCATTTCCTCTTGTCCTACCACTTGTTACTTGGGAGAAGAGACCAAATCCTCCATGCTCCAAGCTCCTTTCAGGCAGTTGTAGACAGTGATAAGGTCTCCCCTCAGCTCCTGCTCTCCAGGCTGACCCCCCCAGCTCCCTCAGCCGCTCCCCATAAGACTTGTTGGTGAGAGTAATGAGCCCAGGTAGCTGGAAGAGGAGATAGAAGTTAAAAATGAAAAAAAGGAATTGGTTCGGCCAAAGCGATGCAGATTTTGAGGCAAGTCAGCAGGTTGTGTCCGTGTCCACGCAGAGGACGAGTCTTCGTTTGGCTGCAAAGGGGCTCTTGGCCACATAAATGTAGGAGGTGATGGCAAGCACAGTATTTGAGTAGCCTTCCTCGCACGTGGCTCATGGAGAGTTCCCACCTCCCGTTTTTGTTGTTTGCCCACGCTGTTGGCTGCAGGCATTCAGAAACCCCGGCCGAATGGCTGCGGTAAGCGTACAGACGGGCTGCCCAGGGAGAGCGCACGGGCCTCGCCGCAGCAGCCCGCGGCACGAGTCTGTCTGTGCGGCACGAGTGGGCACCGAGCTGCGTCCTGGCGTGGGAGATGGAGCCCGGCCACCCCAGCGCTCTGCCGGGGCAGGTCGGAATGTGACAAGCGGTTGTCACAGGAAGATCCTTTTCTGGAGAGATCCGGGATTAGCGGTGGGGATGGCGTGAGGCGCCTCTGCTTGGCTGCTCGGAGCCCTGGGGAGGGTGGAGCGCTGCCGTGGGGAGGTGGGTGGGCTGCAGGAGAATCACAGAATGGTTGGGGTTGGAAGGGACCATCCAGTCCGACCCAGCTGCTAAAGCAGGGTCACCAGAGCAGGTCACACAGGAAGGTGTCCAGGTGGGTTTGAATGTCTGCAGAGAAGGAGACTCCACAACCTTCCAGGGCTCTGGCACCTCAAAGTAAAGAAGTTTCTCCTCATATTCAGATGGACCCTCCTGTGCTTCAACCTGTGCCCGTTGCCCCTCATCCTGTCGCTGGGCACCACTGAAAGAGTCTGGTCCATCCTCTTGACACCCACCCTTGGGATATTTATAAACGCTGATAAGATCTCCTCTCAACTTCTCCAGGCTGAACAGACCCAGCTCTCTCAGTCTCTCTCCTTCTCCAGGCTTTTCTTTGTGTCTAGTTTGGATGGAATGCAGGAGAATGGGTAATGTGATTTAGGAGAGCACTCGGTTTGGGGGGTTTGAGAAGCATGTCTGGGGCCGTGTTCTTCAGCAGGGCACTCAGGCCAGTGCTTTGTAGAAGGTACAGAGATGCTGTGTTGAACAGATGCCTTCATCGCTGGCTGTACTCAAACAGAAGTCTATGTTGTCATTGTCACCAGTGGTGCAGGATTCTATTCTTAATGTATGGCTTCCTTTACGTGCAATCAAACTATTCAGCACCTAAAGCTTTTACTGTACCTTGTTTAGAGTCCGGCCTTACAGCGTTCCCGTCCATCCACGCTCCTCCTAAGTGTAACTACAGAGTTTCATGGGTTGCGCTGCTTATAGTTTGCAGGTTTGGACACTTCAGTGTTTTGATCGGTCCTGCTTTGCATGCCAGAGTGTTTTCATTAGCACAGCATTCATGCATGTGAGATTGTCGCTAACTGATATAATTAACCAGGACGTCAAAGGCTATTTGTTTATTGCACATGCAACGGCTTTTCTGGAGTAAGAATCCCGTTCTGCTGACGCCGTGTGAATGGGAACACGCTAAACTGGAGCAATAGCCCTGAGCTGGGTGTGGAGGTTACGAACAATGGTAGTGCTTAAAAGAAGCAAAAATAATAACACAGATTTGAACAGGTTTGAGTAAAGATGGTCAGTGCGTGAAGAAAGGAAGACAGGGATGAGGAAAAAAGAGTTTGTCAGAAAATTTCCCTTCCCCTTCCCCCCAGTTAGTATTATATGGGAATAGAGTGCTATTCAGAAATACAAATGTCTTCTGTATCAGGTGGCTTGACTATGAACTCTTTGGGCCTGCTTTGCCATCGTTTTGGACATACTTGCAGCTTTTAAGAGGTGGTTTCAGGAAATCTTTCTCTTATTTATAAATAAATATTGCTGGGGTGGTCCTCACAGCAGGACTCAGCAGTTTCTACGCTGTGAAACATGAACCGTAGTGTCTGCGTGTTAAATATTAAAATGTGGAGTTTGTCATGAAAAGGTGGGGAGTCACATTTGTGAAGGTCCGAAGAAGTTTCGAGGGTTGACGGTGGTTTGTGTCCCAACAAATCTGCGTGCGGCTGCTGCGGGAAAACCCAAATATGTGCTTTAGGCAGGTCAGTAAATGTCAAACCCCCAAATCGCCACTATGCTCGCTCCTCTACACCTTCCTTTAAATCAGTAGCTTCTGCTGCCATGGCTTCAGCTCCTGTAATGCCCCGTCCATTCCTCCCATCCTGCTCTGCATCCCTCTACCCAGTCCCTTTCCACAGCGACTTCTGCAGAAGCACATAAACCATCACCATTGTTTAACCCTGTCAAAAGCGACTTTCTTGCTTCTTCCTCTTCCGATTGCCGCTTCTTCTCCTTCCCCCAGTCACTGGAACCACTGCCAACTGATGGCCAAAACCTGGTCTCCATCTTCAATGTCTCGTTCCGCAAACGTGCAAACAATTTGTACCTCCCCGTCTCTCTCTTGCCTTGCCCAGCCCTCAACATATGATTGCTCTTTTTCGCTGGTCCCGGCTGCTGCAAAGCTGTAAATTCCATGACCTGGGTTTTCTCAGTCTCTTCCATCTATGCCTTCTCAAGCCTTCTTGTGTTGCTGTTTGATTTTATCCCTGGCCTTCGCCCTTGGCTCAGCCGTCCCTTGACACGTCTCTGACTCCCAGCCGCGCGTTTGCACATCTATTCTCCGTTCTCCTTTGCTCTGCCCCCTCTCTCTTCTTTCTCCCCCAGCCTTCGCTGCCCCTTGATTCAGAAGCACCTCTGGGTCTCCCTCACCCATCACCTTCGCTGACCTCATCTGGTCCTTTCCATCCCAGGCGCATCCTCACGTCCCTCATCTCCCGCGGGTCCTCAGGCCCCCGGCCTTGGCCGTGACGCCGCGCCTCGTAAAGACAAATCACGTACCCTGTGTATCTGCGCATTGCTCCCCTTGATAACTTTTCACCTGCTCCCTCTTAGCACTTTGTTGTTGTCTTTGGCTTATCCCGCCCGCTAATCTCTTCAGGGCACAGTGGTCCGTGTGTTCCTGTAATTCGTACGGTGCCTGGTGCGACGCAGCCTTTGTGCTGTCGGGTGCATGGGAACGTTTCTAATGCAAACAACTAATAGCTAGGAAGGGAGTTAAAAAATTAGAAAGGCCTCCAAACCCATGTCACATATTCTCTTGCAAGGAATGGGGAAAAAAATTGTTTATTCTGGCCCCAAATTTTAATCACCCAAGGGCTGTTAAGATAAAAATAGTCAGTTCTGCCTTCTGTTTATGGTATACTTGGTTGAGTGCAAGCCAATTTTGAAGCTGAACATACTGTCTGCTATTTTTGCTTGATTTTAGATTCCACATTTTAAATAGTTTCTTTAACAAGAAGCATATTTTCACTGATACAAACTTAGCTTGAGGAGAAGCATCCTGAAGTTCCAGCCATATTGAAGATCAGTGAAATGTAGTAAACTCTGGTTTTAAGGGTTTTGTTTTCTCCAAGAGCTGAAATGAAGAGTGTGTTCTGGCAACAAGTGCTGGCACGTTGTTCATTAAAAGCTCTCTTCCGAGCCTTGGTTCCCACACACATGTGCCCTCATTCTTCAGCGGAGCTTCCAGGCAAGGGCATTGGCAGTGCTCGAGTCTGATCTTCAGCCATACAATTTGTCTTAATTGTCTACTAGCATCTAGGCAAGACTTAGCTCACGGGTGGCCACAGCAAGGGGCCACATGCAAACCGATGAGCTTCTTAATGTGGCCTGCCCGGCAATCGGATGATTTAATTATCTGTGCCCGTCGTAGGCTGCCTGGCTGCTCCCCATCCCGCCTGCCCTCAGGCACGACGGCCTTCCCCACATGCAGCCGTGGGGGCAGCTGCATTTGATCTTCCTCGCCAACGTGAGGGTCCGGCCCTGACAACAGCCTCTCTGTTCGGGGCTTTTCTTTCCCTTTCAGTCTTTCTTTCTTCCTTTCTTTTTTTTTTTCCGCTTCGTTTGGCACCGTGCCCCCAGCATCATTTGTGCGGAGGGGAGGATGGGAGAGTTAGACGGCAAAAAACTTCGAACGTGGAGTTGGGTGTTGACAATCCCGATGATTAATTGATCCTCCGAGGATCCAAGATGATTTGCTGAAGCATCAATAATAGAAATCCCATCATTATACACTATTTACTTGGTCTTTCTGCGGGAAGACATCCTGTCTCACTATGTGTCTGCGTCGTGCGTCTCGCACGGGGCCAGGCTGGCGTTCCCAGGGCACGAAGGACCAGACCGTCACCCACAAACTTTCTTCGGCGCACAGCACTTTCATCTGCTGTAGAAAAATCTAATACGGCCAGCGCATTGATTATTTTCAACAGTTGGCTCAGCAAAGCCCTTCACTCTTGATGCTTCTGGAAAATAAGTCGATGCCCTTTAATTAGCGTGGAGCGCTGAGGCTGGGCTGGGTCTGGGCGGGATGTGGAAGGCAGAGGGGCCACAGGCCCGTCCTGGGGACGTTTTGCTGCTGAAAAGCTGCTTGGACACTTGTGACACGTTTGCCCGGAGCATCTCGTGCTCCTGCGCGTGTTGAGTGAGGGCAGGAGGCGGTGCGAGAGAAGCGGTAGGATCAGGATGACCTCGTGCCCGGGGCACAGCTCAGGGCTGTCTCCCAGGATGACCTCTTGCCATCCTGATCTCTTCTTATCTGCCCAGGTTGAAACGCAGCGGCTCGGCTGTCTCAGTCCTACCTCTGGAGTCGGCTCTGCCACCTGTTAGGAAGGAAAGGAAAGGAAAGTAGGTGACAGGCGGAGCTGACCTGAACCGCACCAGGGGCTTTCCCCGTGTCACTCGGGGTCAGCTCTTCTGCCTGCGCCAGCTGAAGAAAGGAGACCTCTTTGTGGTGGTTGGTGTCGGTGCGGTGAGGTGTCCGCCTCGCCTTTGTGCAGGGACGCGTCTGCTCGAGTGGATTTAGGGTATTTGTACGCCCCTCCTGAGCTGTGCTAATGACAGCGTCAGACGGTGCTGCGTATCAATAATCCTCATCATGCGAGCATCTCAAAGGGTCTGAGGAACCTTGAATCACCCTTCCAAGTTCTACTCTCTACCACAATCGGGGTCTTACCACCCTCCGGGCTCCCTGACTCTCCAAATAGGTGATTTCAATACCAGGGATGCTTTAGGAGGGTTTGTGGGAGGAGAGGTGGCCAGGCTGTGTCTGACAGCACCGTGCGAAGCCCTCGCGGGGCCGAGCGCACGTCCGCATCTCTCTGCCAAGGCAGCATTTTACCCGGGGATTTCGTGGTATTTTTCATCTGTACCAAGTGTAGGGGAGTCAAGTATTTTCAGGTGGTGTAACTCTGTAATTCTGGGCCAAGAAAGGCTGTCCTTTGGGTACTTAATACATCTCAGATGTGCTGGTAGAATATAAAGTCTTAAACATTATTAATGCTTTAGCAGACACTTTAGGAAGTATTCGTACTCCTCTCTGCCTTTTGCTTTCATGCACGATGATGCCTGGGGACAAAGTATTTCACAGAGTTAGGAAAACGGCATCAAAAGGGCTCGGTTGTGTTACCATTGAGAATATTTATTCTTTCACCGGTGCGGCTCGAGCTCAGCTCCCGGATCTGCTCGCTGGCTCCTTTTGGTGGGTTTCACTGCAAATACCGATAGTTGGTGTGAGTCCTCACCAGATGGAGCGATGCTCTACCTGTGCTCGTTTCGCGTCTCTGGAAATCATCTTTGTGAAGATCTCTGCGCGCCAGCCCAGCCCGTGCCCGGGGATGAGGTGGCTCCGTGTCCCCAGGGTGTTTTGGCCACCATGCGTTCTGCTGGGGTCCCCGCAGCCGCCTCCACCGCGGCCCCCAAACCGTTCCGTGAGCCACCAGCAAACCCGCCGCGGCCAGATAGGGCGGCGGGACGGGACAGCTGATTTTAATTATTTTCTATATAAATAACTTTCAGATAGTTTGCAAGTTTGGCAATAGCTGCCAGCGTAGCAATGTGACCTTGTTCCTCTTACCCCATTCCTCCGAGCGTTTGTCTCACTCGCTTGTTTTTCTGTGTCTTAAATTAGATTGCAAGTGGTCGGGGAAGGAGCCGGGGCCGCCTCTGCCCCCGCGGGGTCTCACCGCAGCAATAAAAAAGAGCGATAAAACATCGGTTTGGGGTCTGTCGAGTCCGTGAGGGGATGAAAGCCCCGAGTGTTGTGTTTTTCTCCGGGGTGTGCGGTCGGTCCCCGGCTCCCCGCGATGCAGGACACAAAGCCGGGGCTGCCCCCTTCCAGCGGGGACAAGGGACGGGGGACACACACGGGTGTCCTGGATTTTAGCACTTTGGGGAGTTTATTAGTGTTGACAGTGTGTGAACTCGACATCCTTTGTAATAATGCGGTTTTAAAATCTGCATTATTCATGCGCGCTTTCTGAATGCGGGCCCACTGTGTAAGTTCGGGAGGAAAATTAATGAAATAAATGTCAGTATCCTTGAAGAGCGCGTGAGATTTCGCATTGCGGGGTAACAGCTCCGGCTGCTTTAACCACCGAGGGAGGTCTGCACTTAGATGTGTATCCTCTCATTCCCACTTTACTGAGTTCCTGAGGAAAACTAAGACGATTAGTTAGAGCAAAGTGAGTCCAGCCACACGGAGCGGTCGTATTTCATATTTTTGTTGATAATTGTACTTTTGCTCCCCTGCTCCTTATTTATGGCACAAATACATGTAGGCTGGATGGGTCTGAATGAATTCATCATGGGAAACACCCTTTTACTCTTAGGTTAACGTTTAAAATTAAACCATAGAGCAGATGGCTAAGGATGCACTGGCTGGATAAACCAGACAACTGCACCGGCAGGTTGAAATGTAATGACACCCATCAATATTATTTGCAAGAGTAACTGATAGTTATAAAAGTTGTGTTTCTTCTGAAGCACAGAGCAAAGCCGAGGTACGATGGGACAAAGAACGGCAGGAGGGTTGAATACCAGAAGGAAATCCATTTTTAAAGTGAAACTTGTGGATATTTCTCAGGAGGATTTGCCTTTAGTTCAGTAGCTGGAGGCTGCACCTTCCCCGGCAGGACTGGGAAGAAAAAAAGAGTCATAGATATTGCAGGGGAAAATGCTTTGTAGCTAAAAAGTATGCGAAGAAATAAACACGTTAGGTGACATGAACACTTTCTGATGATTGCTCTAGTTGTTTTAGAGAGTCCTTGCTGGAGGAAGGTGTCCATCCCTGGGGTGGAGATCGCCCGGCTTACGGCCCAAGTACGTGGCTCTCTTGGTGCTTGGCGTTCCCGTTATCCTCCACATTTTTGAGGAGCCTCCTTCGAAATATCTGCGCCTCCAACGTCGAGCGTGTTTGTGTGAGATGGCAGAAGCCTTTCTCCCCCAGCAAAGCAGGGAGGAACTCGTGTCCGCGCCGGCGTGAGGATGAGGAGCTGCTCTGTGGCCTGTGGCGCGACTCAGCTGTCAAATAAACCGGGAAATAAAGGGGACTGGGAGCGCGGTGGGGATTTTGCGCGGGCCTACGCGGCGTGTGCTGCCTCACAAAGTCAAGTGTACGTGCAGTCCTCGCGGCACTCCGGTGGTTCTGAATTGCTCGACATTGTGGGAGCACTCCAAGCTCGGGCTCTTTGAAACTCAAGAGCCTCGGCGGTAGCTGGAGCAAAGCTTCGTTTTAAAACGGAGGCAAACAGCATCCTCAGCTCCTGGTTTTGAACACGAGGATGTGTTGTTACACGCAGTTAATGTCCGGGGAGGGGGGAGAGGAAGGAATCGGCGGCCCTGAACGCGCTTTCCCACTGACGCTGAGAAGCAACAAAATAAGCTCGCGGCCCATGAATGTCCCGCCGTCGAGAAAAGGGAGTTTAGAAATAGCCCCAAAGATAAAGGAGGGCATTTATCCCCACGATTGTTTGGCAGAAAAAAGCGATTTACATAGTCTGCTGATGGTCAATCGGGAACATGCTGCAAGGGGCCTGCTGGTTGTCTCGGACGGAGCTGACGGTTTTACTGGTCGAGTTTTGTTTCAACTTAATGAAGTAAGTGCTTTGCCTGCGCCCAGGCGCTGACGGGAAGGTTTGTAAACTCCTTGCCTTTGTTGGGGTGACTGAAGTATTTTTTTCTTCCTTTTACCCAGCCATTTCTGTTCCTTCTCGAATTCGTTGCCATAGACAAAGGGGACGTTTACTGTAAAATGAAATTAAAAAAAAAAAAGAGAAGGGGGAAAAAAAAGAAAAAGGCTGTAAACCTGTTTTGCATCTTGGGTCCTGAAAAGCCCGTTTTTTCTGCAGGGGAAGGGGCAGGGACGGAGGGCGAGGGGGTGGAGAGCAGGAGATTTATGGCCCTTAGCAAGCGAGTTTTTGTGCTGAGCATCCTGCCCGGGCGCTGCGGCCGGACCGGGCTGGACCCGCACCCCCGGAGCCCGGGGACGATGGGGGCAGAGCGGGGCACGCGGGCCATCCACATCCACCCCATTTCTGGCCACGGCGCCGTTTCGGAGCCGGCGGCCCGGACCTCCCGGTGTCAATGAAATTGCAGCCGCCTCAGCTGATGCGGATGTTTGGTTTGAAAGCATCAGGCGACCTGAGGTTTTTGAGGTTGTTTTTTATTCTCCATGTGGAAACGGCTGTCGCTGTTTGATATCGGCGCTTTGGAGCGCGACAGGCTGGCCGTGCTCAAAGAGAGGGGCGCATCCGCACCCCCAATCCAATCCAGTAGTAATGGAAGATATTTAAAAATGTATGTATCTCCCATCTTTCCCATATGGGCTCCTTAGGCAACATGACCTTATGTGGCCATTATCTGACCTCTCTTACACTCGGATTACTCGGTACAAAGCGAATTTATGGTTGTTTATTCTCTCCTCCTATCAGCTATTAGTGCCTAATCATATGGTCTATCGATCAAGTGATTAATCGCCTGCCTAAAGAGGCAGCAGGTCCCAGGGAATGCTGCGCTGCACCAGCCTGAACTTCAACCTCTTATACAAACCAGCAGGGTAAAGGCATCAGTCACTGCCGCGGCTCGGGGAGCGCCGGGAGGCAGAGCCCCCGGCTTCCTTCAACAGCCGACTTTGTATTTCCCTTTCTTAATGGATAAAACTCCACCTAACCGAGCGGGCATCCACTTGTAAATGGGATGATTTCCAATGCATCCTATAAATAATGATCAAAGAGGAAAATATGCGGGCCTTATTACAACAGTGCCCGCTAGTGCTGCTATAATTAAGGGTCTGTCAGCATTTCTATTATAAACCCTTATTTTCAAGGGTTTATAACTCGGCCATAAAATTTTGCTCCGACTGAGACTTGGCAGAAAACGGCCCAGCGTGTGACCGGTTTTTCTTGTTACCAAATTGTTAAAAAACTAGCGATCAGCCCCGTTTTAGTTATAACAACATCCATCCACCTTTGTGTTCCAGAAGCACTTTTACTCCTTAAACAAGCGGCTTACTATTAAAAAGAAATTAGCATGCGAAAATCGAAAATCTTGCTCTTTATTTTAGCCGTGCTTCAAAATGAACACGTTATTTCTCTCGGGAGCGTTGTTGGGTTGATGGTGCCCACGCCGGTGCCGTCGGCATCACGTTCTACGGCCAATGTGGGTTGAATTTAGCCCCCAATTATTCTGAATAAATCCAGAGAAGCTGGACATCAGTGCCCAGCGTGCTGTGGTTTAACCAGCATGCTCAACCGCCTTAAGTGGATTTATTCTTCTTTCCGTGATCCGTGCACGTTAACTCCGGCTAATGAGAATTGCGGCTTTGTCGAAGGGGGGAATCTAGAGTTCAGTTTGAGTGAAACTGGGGGAATTTCGCTCTAAAAACGCTTATTAAATTTTAAAAACGTCAGGTGGCCATACCTGCGCCTCTCTGGTTTCAACGGGAGTATGTTCGGTTTCCAGAAACGTGTCCTTGATGTGTTAGCAGAGGACAGCAAGTTGGCTCACAAAGATGCAGCCACTTAAAAACATTGATTCTCCCGGGACAACACGCCAAAATGCAAAAATAAATTAAACATAAGCAGATGCTGTGCCTCCTTTCCATTTTTGGCTAGCACATCCCATTACGGAACTACTAGTGGGACAACTGAGAATGACTGACATTTACTCAAACTTAAGGCCTTATTGGGCTGCCCTGGCAGAAGTGATAAAAAATCAGGTTTATGCTGGTGTTAAATCTGCATTTTTCACTGGCTCGTTAAGGCATGCGTTGCATCAATGTAGCTATTTCTTTATTCTCTGCCGGTTTTATACTATTTCTCTTTTTAAAAAGGACTCAATCGCGTTTATTAATGTGCGCTTGGATTTTCAAAGGAGCGCGTTGGAAATAAGGACCCGGCTCCTATTGAAAACCTCAACCTCAAAACAAAAAAAACCCAAACCAAACCCAGAGTTCCCACCCTGGCGGGGATCCCACAGCTAAGCTCTTTCCATTTCCAGAAAAATCATTGAGCTGAGGCTAAGAACGCTCATCTGGTGCCTGTCGAGCGTATTGTCTGAATATAAATACAACGATTCTGGAGCGGGGAAAGAGCCCGCGACTTAAATGGATTTACACTGGCTAAGAACCCGGTCTCTGCGCTCGACTCCTGACATTACTTGAAAGTAAACACTGAGCTGAACTATTCGGTGATTTAAACGGTGGTTTAAGATGCGTGCGGTTACCAAGCAGTAGATCCTATGGTGGGTCTCACAAGGTTTGATGTTTTCCTTAAGGTTCCAGGTACCCAAAGATTTCCATGTGCATCTCAGCTGCCATAAAAAACAAGAAGGGGCGACGTGGAGGGGGCAGGAGAAAAAAAAAGAATGAAGTAAAGCTTGAGTTTCTGACTCTTGAGAAAAGCCTGAAAATGTTCCTCGTCTGCACTTTAATGGATCAGAAAGCAGAAGGCAAAGAGAGAAAAAAAAAAAGAAGGAGTTTGAAAATGCCATGGTTTCTGAGATGTGACATATGCTTTTGCTCTGCTCCGGGTTGGCAGGAGGAGTTGCCTGGTGGCTGCAGAAAGCAGGTGCGGAGCCCAAACGGGCTGCGCTGCCTCCGTTCCGCTGGAGTCGGAGCCATCCGGTCGCTTTGCCGTAGCCCTGCGCCTCGTCGTGCAGCGCATCGTTTGCGGGAGATGAAAGAAATACTCGTGTGTGTGCCCTAAAATTATCGCGTTGCTTAAGAGGAGAGCCCTGAGGCTACCGAAGGGCTGGTGCTGTTATCCTGCGTTGACAAGTTGCGTGTGTGGAGCTGCAGGAGGGCCAAACGAATGGCGGGACAGAAATAAACCCAAACCGCTCGCTTCTGCACGTTGCGGGTCGAAAAGTGTGGGCGGGCAGTTTGCAGGATGGCAGTGGTGACCCGGCTGTTCCTCCAGCTCGGGACAGCGTAAAGTGGGACAGGAATGTGGGTCCTTGGGGGACCCCGAGCGGGCTGTGCCACCACGGGGCTGTCCCTTTGGGTTCGGCTGGCGTGGCAGCCTTTGTGTCCCCAGCCCTGCAGTCACCCTTCAGGTCTGTCCCTAAGCTGGACGGAGTCAACAGCGATGTCCTTTGAGCCTTTGGTCCCTTCTCTCCAGGCCTTCTGCAGCGGTGCGTGTTTTGGGCTCCTTTTGCATCCACTTAATGTCACCAAGGGCCATTCCTTTCTGCAGCGGTGCATGTTTTGGGCTCCTTTTGCACTCAATGTCACCAAGGGCCATTCCTTTCTGCACGGGTGCAAAATTTTGGGCTCCTTTTGCACTCAATGTCACCAAGGGCCATTCCTTTCTGCAGGGGTGCAACATTTTGGGCTCCTTTTGCAAATTGTTCTTGCAAAGTCGTCGGGGGAGTTTTGGGGCTTTATACCAGATTGGGAATTCCCCCCCCCGCCTCCCCTTGCTCCCTGAGTCCTGGAAATGCTCTTCTCACTGTGCAGAAAGTCTCCCCAGAGAGCTAAAGATTGTACAACTATTGAATCTGGCCCTTTAAATATGATAATTTTAAAAGTTCAGCAAAATCTGGAGGCCGGGGGCAGGCGGGGGGGTCTGTGTTCCTTATCGAGGTGAGGGATGGTGGGTTCGCAGCCATTTCTTGGTCGCAGTGAGTCTGGGCACCGTTGGAAGCAGAATTTGTCAGTTCTGAAGTGCACAGATTAGAAAAGAATGTGGAATTTGGAAACGTGGCAGCTTGTAGCACTGTATGGTTTAAATTAAACCTTTTTTTGGAAAGCAGAATCGCTGTAGGCCACATTTAGGGGGAAAGCAACAGCAGAGAGGGCTGGCTGTGGTTTTTGCTTTGCTGTGTAACCGGTCCACTTTCTCTTGTTTTAACACAGATTTTTTTTTTTCCTTAAAAAAAAAGAAAAAAGAGACCAAAAAAAAATAAAATAGATGCCTTTGGTCTCTTTCTGCCCAACCACAGAGCTCCTCCGTTGACCACAAACAGGAAGCTTTGGGGTAGCAGCCGTAGGATTAATACCCACTGTCTCTTAACCCAACAGGGTGTGAAAACATTTTATAAAGTCTTTATTTATTTTTATTTTTTATTTTTTATTTTTATTTTTATTTTTATTTTTATTTTTTTATTTTTATTTTTATTTTTATTTTTATTTTTATTTTTATTTTTTTTCTTTCCCCTTTTCAGATTGATAGCGTGGCTGGGATTTAGACATCTTGAAACAAGCACATGGTTACATTGCATTGCGTTCATCGGAGGGAGCTGGGGTGTGGGGGGGTGTTCTACATCACCCCGGCCAGATTTGTTGTTTTAAATCTCTTTACACCCATCTCCGGAGCTTTCGCCTCGCAAATCCCCAACAACTTTGTTCGTCTCGCTGAAATGACAGGAAATATAAAAATGTGTCTGCTGCGAGGGCTGCGCAGTGTAGATCTCCATCAGTTGGAATATAATTGTTCTTAATGAAATGGAGACAACTAGCTCTTAACTGAACAGCCTTTTCTTCTTTAGAAATAATAAGATTAAGATTATGGATTCTATTAATCATTTGATCAGCTTTATTCATTCATCTTATTTCCTTTACATGCAAAAAAGCCCTACTCTCCACATGCCTTTATCTTTTAAGATGATGACATTTACATATTTCCCGGTGCTGCGATGTCCCGGGCGTAATATACAGATCGCTCCGCTCCGATATTGTAAACCGACTATTTCCACGTGCTAAGTACTCTCGGTGATGAAGATCTTAATAACGTGATTAACTAAACTGTGTCTTTATGCTCTTCCTCCTGCCTCCCCATCCCCGCCACGGCCTCCCGGCCGCTCCTCTTACCACAAATGGCATCGGGTGCCGGGACGTGCCTGCGTTTGGTGACACCGGTGACAAGGAGTTGTCACATCGCGCGGTGCAGAACCAAAGTGTAATTCCGATGGCATTAAGGGAATCGGCTTTCCCGGCGTTATGCGGGAAAAGATGCTGAAAGCGTCGAGTTTGCAAACGCTGAGGGAATTATTAGGAGATAAATTTGTTCCTCCGCAGCGTAGCGACAGCATTGTTATTTCTTGCTTGGATGTGCTGTTGGGAAGGTTTTATTTTGTTGTCATTAGAGAAATCTCTCTGTTGCTATAACGCTTTCTATGTGTGAAGAAATACAGACATAATGTGTATCTAGTCCATTAAATCACTCTTTGGGAGCCTCCACCTGTGGCACAGCCTCTCGGTACTGCCAATATTTCGCTGAGTACTGTTGGTAATTCCTCTCCTTCTGCATTACACGGATTGGTAGTTACAGCGAGCTTCGAAACCAAAACCAAAAAACCCAAAATAGTGGCAGGTTCTCTCTTAACTTCTGTTAGCGGAACTGGAGAAGTTGCGTTGCGTCTTGATCTTTTTCATCCTGGTAGAATTATACTGTAACTAATTGAATCCATTGATCACTGTCTTGTTTTTTTTTCCGTCTTCTCAGAGGATTCATTTCATAGTGTTGCGTACATCAGTCAAGAAAACGGCTGCGGTGGAATTACCAGGGTTGATAATAAAGGTAATTTAGCCCAGTTGAAATTATTTTTAATGTATCTGAGCAGGGTAACGCATTCACACGTGCTGCCTTAAATCTAGCGATGAAATACCTGCATGGTCTAGACCGCAGGATCCCAAAATAATTCTTCTCGATGACCACAGAAAACAGGAGTAGTCAACCAAAGGACCTTTTGCATCCCAATAGAGACCGAACAATAACCAGCGATGTTAATTTGATGAAAGAGCTGGCCCCGAGCGGAATAAATAACCTCTGTTTTGTGCACTTCATGGGACGGGGAGTATTTTTGGATGAGATAGCAAGTGCTTAACAAGCAAGAATAGCAGTAAGTGTCGGGAGAAGCGGCGTGTGGAGCCGCTGGGTACAAGTCCCCTGTGATTCGGGTTAGAAATAGGAGCCAAATCTGGCCTCGGCCAGGAGGGTTTTACCGTGGATGTCTGGTCGTGGCATTTAGCCCTGACTAAGTAACGGTTTGGGAAAGGATTCTCCTGCTAGATTAGGGTTGGTCTTGTCGGTAAGACGCACGACAGGATGTCAGGAGATCTGAGCTGAGGCCTGCCACAGATTTCCAGGACGATTTAGGTCAAGTTATCTAATCTTGCCTGCTGACACAGTTTCACCCCGAGACGAGGTGATGGGAGAGTTTGTAAAAGCTTTCCTCAACAAAGAGGCGTTTTTCCTCTCTCGTTCTCACCCAGCTCAAGGACAGAAAGCCGGAGCGGAGGCGTTTTCTGCTTGCAAAGCCACGGGCGTCCTCCTTGCTCCCGCTCCTGCCCGCCGCCCTCAATTTAGTCCCCCCCGGGCCCGGGGGTGTCGTGGCCACCTCCAGCCCTGGGAGATGCCCAAGTCCCTGGATCAGCAGAGTTCAGCCCCAAAAGGAGGGAGCTGTGCTCTCCATCCTGCCCCGGCAGCAGCGCCGCGGCTCCCGGAGCTGCCGGCAAGCGCGCGCGCCCTTTGCCGAGATCAGCACTTTTTTTGGACAATGTATAGTGTTTGCAAATGGGAACTGACAATGGAAGAAATACAGCGGAGTGAAGGGTTTAATATAAAATATTTATACAGTAAAGATCTTTCATCTTTTGTCAGTCACAGGGTAGGGAAGTGAGGAATGTATTGGGAGTACATTACCAAGAGTATGTTATAAATTAAAATCTCAAATTGAATAATACTGGCTGCTAATGTGTGCAGAGTTGGAAATGACTCACTTCTGAATCAATGTAATTTACTGTGCCAGCTGAAAGATATTTACAAAAGAAGGTATCTTCTTGGTTTTTTTACTTAGATTCTACTCAACACTTAGAGATAGCCTATGCTGTCAACACCGACTAATTTGTCATGGAGAGAAAGTCGCAGCCGTTAGTACTGAGCTGTTAGAAAAGCACTTAGAAAGCAGAAAGGTGGGCTTGGGGCCACAGGAGTGGTCAAACAGTTTATACTCGTTGTTTCCTCCCAAATTTAATACCGGTAATTAGTAATACAACCGTTTTGCAAAGATTAGTTCCTGGGAGAGGGAAGGCTGGCTGTTTTCTTGTAGACTCTTTCCATACGCTGCATCCTTCAGCGTATCTAAGGTTTTATTTGAGCGCTGTGACCTTAGCAAAGTGGTTGGTCCCGTGTTTTATCAGATAGTTTTTGTGGGTCAAACATCCAGGCAGATGTGACGGAGGAGAGATGAATAGAAGAAAGCAGGTTTGGAAGCCAATCTAGATGCAGATTTCTGCCTTATTCCTCCTTCGGCCGTTGATTTGCTACCTTGTCAAGAGAAGAAGGATGCTTTGGAAATTTCTGTCCTAGTCTGATTCTCAATCCTCTTCGGTTTTGCCACAGACTCTGCGATCCAGGCGAAAACGTCGCGCTTAGGTTCACCTCGTCGCAGTTTATCTGCCTAAAACTCGGGTGCTCGGTCTAAGGTGAGGAGATGCAGGTGATCTTCTGATGGATTCATGGACAGGCTTCTATACATAATAAAATATGCATTAAGGTCGTATTCTAGCAGTGCAGTAGGGAAATTGGAGTATTCGTATGGCATACTTTTGATAGGAATATTTCTGCTGGGTTGCATCACTGTCTGTAAATTTTATTGATTATAATTAAGTCAGTCTGCATTGTCTCTAAGAACCTACATGGGTTTAAAAATCAATACTTCTTATATTCATCAGGGGAACCAGTTCGAAAAGGGATTATAGTGGGAACGGGCAATGCATTTATAGCTCTGAGTTTGCCTTCACGAACCATTAAATGCTGGCCTTCTCGACAGTCCTCATTTAGGGGTCAGGAATGGGGTTTTTTTCCCCTCTCTTTTATCCCATGAACAGTAATGCCAATTCACCTGCCCTGGCTTGCACCCGCTGGCTGGAGCTCTGCCGTCTCGGTGACCTTCCAGGGACATGGGGACGAGTAGGAACGTGAGCAAATGTACTCGAATCAGCGGTGAAAGTCCCCTCAAGTGGGTCACTTCCACGGCAGCATCCTCTTATCTTAAAGGGGTTCATCCGTTCTCTCGCTTGCCTCGTTTCGCTCCCCAGAAAATGCTTCGTTTGCAGTTATTGGGAGCTCTACCGACTGTACTCACAGAGAGCCAGAACAAAGAGGAATTGCAGAGGGTATCTGGTATTATTGATTTATGGATGAAGATTAAGGCCAGATTGCCCTGTCCTTATTTCTTTAACAACTCGGTCCGTAGATAGACTGCGAAGGCAATGGCTTCCTTATGTGTGTGCTATTTATTGAGGATAACGTTATCACAGTCTGGCACGCTATAATATGTAGAGCTCACCTTAGGGAGAAGATATGGAAGATCTTTGATGATATGAAGGGTGTGAACACTAAGGAGAGTGAAGTATAATTTAGGCTGGGACTTGGGAGCACAACTAAAAAACATACCATCAAAGAAATGTAGTAGATGTGGAGTACTCCCCAAGGGTAAAATTAAATGCCCTCCAGTTTGAGTCGTTTGAAAGCCGGAGAAAGGACTAAAACTGTCTTATTGAGCTTTTCTACCACATCCCCAAAATAACCGGAGCGAAACCGGCGTTTAAGTGACAGTACGGAAAGACCACAAAGGAAAGACCAAGGGAAACTGGGATTAAGTGGGAGTCGGAGTGGTTTTGAGATTACACGGCAAACCAAACTTTCGCATCCTAGGCACTGCTTTTCTACACCGTCGGCATTTCGATTGCGTCTTGATGCGGGGAAGCTTAAAAAGTAGCTGCCTGAGCCTTGGGTTTTGTGCAGAGCCATCTGATACTGCTCACTGCTAATAAACACACACATATGCGTGCATACATAAAATAAAAGGAGCTGGATATTGCTAAAGAGACTGAAAGAATCCCGTGCAAAATAGTAGAGGGGTTTTTTCATTTTGTTTTGCTGGATTCCAGTCCGGGCAGCTGTAAAGATCTGGTCAGAGCCGGCTTTGGGCAGTGGCAAAACCCGGAGGCCGGGCTTTAAAAAGCACAAGAGGAGCTGTGAGAAATGTTCTTGAGCCGCGGTTCGCCGCCGCTGTCATTTAGACAGAAACCACCGCCCCGAGCTGGGATGCCCTGGAATTTTCTCGGCAAGATCTGAAGGGACCCAAATAGCCCAACGTACCTCGGGCCGCTGGCAATTGGAGGTCTGGTGGTATCTGCCGTGCCGATATTTTCCAGTGTGTGCGCTCAGCTGTGATGATTCATTAGAAAAGAAGTTTAATTGTGGCCAGTAGTTGAGAATATTCTTTGTACTCTCTTATCAATGTTTTCAGTTTGCAGCGGGACTTGGCTTGTTTGTTAATGTGAAGTGCCCCGTTTGTTTGGAAAACAAGGATGGACTTATCGCGTTGTTTGGCGGGAGGGAAGAAAGCAGAAATGTGACCCCCCTAAAGCCCGAGAGCGAGTAAAAGGAAAAGTGAACTCGCAGGGAAAGTTGCTCGGTTGGTGGGAACTGGCAGAGCTGAAGGAGAAAAATGAATGTCCAGATCTGGTTTGAATCAAAGACCATGTGCATGATGATGGTGACGAGACCTCGTCTGACCGGTAACTTGGGCCGATGCGACGGTTTTGCTCCTCAGAGATGTTTTAAAACCCCAAACTTGGACATTTAAAAAATCACAGCTCTGCTCAGCTTGAAAAATAAGGGACAAATCCTCTTTTCTCCAAGCGGCGGTGTTAAAGTTCACCGGCAGCTCTGGTTCAGTTGGATTACCCGGTGTAGTACCGAGTAATACCAGAGAATTATTGAAAATACTGAATTGTTCGTGTGGCTCTTGTATCTTTAAAATGCATACGGCACTTTGAGTTTTTCAAAAATCGTCTGCCACAACGCAGGGTGGCGTTATTCCCGTTTTACGGGTGAAGAAAGGGCAGCGATAGCTGGAATCGGCACCACGCGTGAAGCTGACGCTAGAACCCACATCTCCTTAATCACCAACAATTCACTTCTAAAATCTTCCCATTGACCTTAATAGGGCCAAAGTTTGATTTCAAGCGTTTATTCTTCATTCCAAGCTCAAAGATGCGTATTTTTAATCTGAATTTGAATGTACGTTTCGTGGCTTTATTCGTGCTCGGAAGTACTTCTTGGCACAGTCACCTAGATTGAGCAAAATGAGAAGCTTCTTTTAATGCAGAAATATTAAACAATGTGTGCTGGAGCACAGAAAGCTATTTGGACACAGGAAAGCATTATAAACATAGATTTGATTGTGATTGAACCCAAAATAGTGGTATTAAATGAAGGCCTGTTTAAGGCACTAAAAAAAAAAAATCTGCGATTTCCAAACTGCTGAGGATAAAATCAATCTGCAAAAGTATTTTAAGTTTGCAATAAAAATATCATTGTCAAAGTAAAGTGAAAATAATAAAGTATATTTAAAATTACTTGGAGGTCTTCTTGAAAATTTATGACCTCTTTCCAATTGGAGCTCATTTAGCTGAAAAAGCCATTTAAGAGCCTGGAAGTAGATCCTCTTGTGCCTTGCGAGAAATGAGCTACAGGGCAAACGCTCACTCGGTTGTTCAGAAACACAGGTACCTTCGATTAGACAGAACCCGATGGTTTTTATTGTTGTACGCCAGCTGTGCTAATTCAATAGTTACATTTTCTTAGTGAAAAAATTGCTGGGGTCAGGCTTGGTGGCTTCACAGCGCCATGAACAGTTTCCGATCCGCGTTTCGAGAGCGTCTTTGCTCGTGTCCATCTTCCAAACACCGAGCGAGGGGCCAGCAGCGATGGGTAGAATTGACCACGGGCTGGTTCAGGCCTCCAATTTGACTTTTTTAGCCAACGGGAACTGAAACTGATACCAGGACCTTTGGTCATCAATATTTTCCATTATCGTAACTGCTTCTTAGCAATGTCTGGTTGATAGAAGGGAGAGCGTGTGATTGAGGCCACGTTCATCTCTTTTCAAGAGGAAGAATTACGGCATTCATAGATTGGAAGAGAGTGGGTGATAAATAAAACTGAGGCTATCCAGAAAGCCCCAGGGAGCTTCCTCTCTGCAGAAAGAATAAGAAATTTATAGATGTCTAGAAATTACAGTTGAGCTTTTTGCCTTTTTTTTTTCCTCTTTTTTTTTTGGTTAGCCTCTTTCAGTCATATGACTGGAGTTCAATTATCGGCACAATAAATATTGCCGTGAATCGGAGCCGTGTGTTGGCAGCAAATTTGTGCTTCTTAGAAAGGAAGGAACATTTAGAACTTATTAAAAATAATAGTTTGCCGTCAAACTTCATCCTAAAGTCAGAAAGGGCCGGAGCCCAAAATATGTGTGCTAAAGGGAAATGTGTTCTGGAGGAGTCAAATACGAGCAGGTTAACGCAAATATATATTTTTAAATCCGATTTTTAAAATATGAACTGTTCAGACTAAAAAAAAAAAATACCGTGCATCCGTATTGTTTTCAAAACAAAGCAAACCAGTTACTAAGGAGCTCTTTTTGCTGCTTTTAGCAAGAGGCTGCACAGTAGGAATATTACCTGCAAATCGATTTAACAGCTCAATCGTTACGCTAGGAAATGCCGCTGGTAATCGGCACGTCTGTCACCTGAGGTGGGTTGTGCTTGCCAGGTGGGAAATGGGAGAGATTTTAGAATTTTTTCCCTATCTTGACCCTTCTGGACCGGTTGCTGGGCTCGATTAGAGAATTCCCTGGAAGTTCTCGTTGCTCCTCCAGTAAAGCACCAACTGGCTGGGGCCGGGCAGGAGATGAAGCGCGGTGATGAAATTTGAAGTTCCAAGAGGATTTGGAACTCTGGAACATTTCGATTCATTTCTCAACTGCTTAGGCTTGGCAAATGCTACGAAGTTCACATCTTGATAGTCCATTGACTGACCCGTATTGACTTGTTTTCAGCGCCCCGTTCCTGTTTGGCATTAAATTTCTCGATCTGTAAGCAGTTGCTCTTAATTTAAGAGAGACGTGAGTGTTCTGGGCTCAAGGAGGTCTGACAAGAGGGAGCAGAAGTCATCCCGACTGTACACCTTTGGCCAAGGGGCCTGTAATTCTTGGATCCAGCTAACACAGGCTATTTTAAGAGAACAACTTGGCCTCTTTACAGTAAACTTCTTTGGGGGAGAGTTCATTGCACCTCGCAGGCCTCAGCCAGGCCGGAGCAGCGGCTGCCATTGCAACTCGAGGCTTTTAATGCATTTCTCAGCTCTACGTGTGCGCAGCGAGATACTAAATGCTTCCGTAGCTTCGCATTTCCAGGCAATTCAACAAAATAGGGTTCATTATTAGCTTTTCAGGCCCCCGTATGTACGTGTTTGATGGATGTTTCAGTGACGCTGCAAGCACTGGGTGTTGCAGGGCCTGCAACCATCGGAGTTACTGGCACCCGCTGCAACAGGCCGGGCTGGAATTCTACAAACGATGGTTTAGATACTTATGGTTGCCTAAAGAACAAGGCTGGAAAATTTGCAAAAATCTGTTTGCAATTATTGCCTTCTTTTTTTTTTTTTTTTTTTTTTTTNTTTCTGTTCAGCTTTAATTCCTCTGGAGGAATTTCAGCGCAGTACCTGAGTTGTTCCTTTGTAATCCTGCATTCCTGTTGCTTTATTAAATACCTGGAGTTATAATCTCGTTTATGAAATCGTTATTATCTCTCCGGTTGCAAATTGCGGCGTTACGTAGAGGAGTGATTATGGCACGAGGCATGGAAAAATCGGCTAGGCAAATGGAGCAAGTTAAGCATGATGATGGTTCAGTCCCGTAACGAGTGAAAAAGCCATCACTTTTCAGTTGAAGCGTGCAGATTTATACCAACTTGCAAGCTGACCCCATGTTTTTAATATAAATGCTTCAACTGGCTGAAACAAAACAAACAGAAGAAAAGAAAACAAAAACAAACTGTCCCAGATAATATATTATAAGAATAGATTTATTCCTATAAATAGGATACTTTCTTTTGTGGTTCCAGAGCAGAAAACTGCATCTTTAGAAACCCTAGATGCAGTAGTCTGAACACTTTCGTGATATATCATGTAAAGGCAGAATTTTTTTAAAAAGAGCCATCAAGTTTTGGGTTTGAGTGTGCAGCGTTAAATAATAAGTGAAACCTAACATGTATACCTACTTTTTTGATGGAGATGACTTGAAAACATTAAAGACCGGGCTATCAAAATCCATATTTAAAATGTCTGATCCTTTAGGGTGACTGAAGCTTGTTGCCCTGTCACATTGTCACCCTGATCCCGGCCTGTCCTGCACGCATTCCCCTCTAATCCAACTCGCGCTCAACCGCGTTTCGAGACCGTCTTTTTTTATTCCCCCGCCTTGGTTTTAAGTGTGGTTTTAATGACGGGTTGCTTTGCCCTCTTTTCTCTCTAAAAGGGGAATAGGGGAACATAACCGCCAAACGAATCTTATTTTCTCGCTAGCGTCTTTCCGCGGCGGCCGCGTTAAAGCCGTGGCTTGTGTTCCCCCGCATTAAGAGGATTGTTGCCGGGCTTTGGGAGTTGACGAGGTCACCTGAGGTCCTGTGACGGGGCATTTAGGTGCAGCGCTTGATCCTGTGTAATGTTAACCCAGGAAGCTGGGGAGAAATTGCGATGATCTTTCTCCTGATTATTATTTTTTTTTTTTGCCTTGTCTAATTAAGGGTGTAGAAGAAGCAGGCATTGCAAAACAGCGCAGTGTAATTACAGAGACGTTGCCTGGCATGTGTCCACTAAGCAATCGCACCCCCCCTCTCTCCCGCCCTGGCTTTTTGAAAATAAATATATTTTGAGTTTCTTTTTGAGCAGTTTAAGGCTTTGAACAACTCCAGGGCTCGTGCGTAGGACGGAGGATGCAGCGGGGATGATGTGCAGGGCCGACACGCCGGCCGGCCGGGATTTCGGCGCGGTGCGGAGTTCCCTCCGTCACTCGCCCCTGCCAGCATCCAGAAATATCGGGCAGGTTGGGCCAAGAGGAAGTCGGAGCTGCCCTGCTGAGGGAAGGAGATGTCTGGAATTCCTATCCCACCATTCACAGCCCTAAAAAGGGAGGGTTTGGGTTGGGGTTTTTTCGCTTTCCAATGCCGCTCCGTCCCGTATTTTTGCTCCATGGCCCGAGGGAGAGCCGGGACAGGGCGTTTGGGGGAAGCCGGCGGATGCTGGATGCTGACATGGAAGCAGCTGTGACGCTCACAGAGCACCATAGCTGTTAATTCGATAAAATAGCTTTTCCAATTGAGATATCCATCGTGGGACAGCTGATCTTTTGTGCCGTGGCGTCTTTAAAGCAGCGGCAGCAGCAGAAGTTCCTGGAGGGTTCCTGCACTTCAGTGCACACTTTGGCAGCTCCAGCCTAGGCCTGAGGGATACTTTCAAATTTCCCTGTAATTAATGAGCACCTCTGCACTTACGGCAAATTACAGTGTCTGATGTAGAACGTTGACCTACAGCTGCCCCATGCCAAGTAGCCTATTTAGACCTATTTATTTCTAAATAGAGCCTGCAAATGCTAATGGGAAACTTTGCTGTTGATGCATTTATTCCTAAATGCTTCCTCTTTCAGGTATTGAAGTTGGAATAATTTTTCATAATCCTATACTTAGGCTGATCCTTAGATTTATTATATATTTATTATGTGAAGATTCTCAAGCTATTTAACATTCCTGTAAAGCCCAAGAAATTAGAGCTGGAAAGGACTTGTTTGATCTTGCCTTGTCAGTATAGAGCCTTTCCTACAGGGCACTGATTTTCTGCTTTACTTCTAAACATCCCCAAGTAATGAAAACACATCCACTTTTCAAAGACATTGGACTGGCAGAAGTTTCACTGACTTTTGCTACTGCCGTACAACACCGCAAGCTCTTGTATAATCATCGCTTTGCTGTCGCCGGGATGCTTATTTTGACATTATATTTCCTCCTTTTTTTCTGTCTCTGTAGTTATTTGGTTTTCTTCTTGTGTTTGACCACTTTGCTGAAACGAAACTCACTTTGTGCTCAGGCTGCTCCCAAGCTTGTAGCACCTTTCTTTGTTTCTCTGTTCTGCTGGAAGCGCATCAAACATCTGTTTCGTGACTACGCGCGATTTTCATTCCCTTCTTATTTTTCTTTTAACAAAGATTTTAAATAAGAAGGGGCTCTCTTTCAGACCATCTCCTTTCCCCGGAGTACTTCACTAAAGGAGGTGATTGTTCCCAATTTTAATACGTTACAGTAAGTTTTCGATCCCTACAATAACTTCAGAACCGAGTCAAAATAATGCTGCGCATGCACAATTTTATGAGAGTTTGTACTAAGTACTTTGCCAGAATCTAAATATACGACTTGTATTGTTCTATTAACACTGTAATTCTACTTTATATACACCATAGATATATCTAGCTTGTCAAAAAATATCAGTGCTAAAACAGTAATGCTAATTGGTTCAGGCAGCTCGGTTGTCTCCCTCATGTGCTTTGATTTTGTCGTGTTAATTTTTTACTCTCTAAACATTAGTTTAGGCCATTACTGCCAGGATTACTCTTCCCTTCTCTCTGGAAGATTTAGATCACGTTTCTATTTTTCCAGCATTCTGATCTCTCGCCATTCCTCCATGAATTTTTAGAAATAATTACTCATGTTTTGGAAGGCTTGTTAGATAATTCCGTAAGAGTTTTTGTACAATTGGGGCCGGTGGGTTTTGGATAATAATTTTAAGCTTGATCAAAAGCCCATGGAAGCCAAGTCTTCGAAGGCTTAAACCACTGTATTAATTTAACGGAGATCTGACTCTCTTTTCTTTGCCACTGATTTTTTGTCTCACCTTTCACATAGGGCAAGACACCTTTAACTTGGGATCATAGGTTAAAATAATGGAAATCGGCGCGGGTCCCTTGAAGGAATCAGCCCCTTCCCCCATCTCCGCTGTTGGGATAAGAACCGCTCGCCTCGCCGGAGTGTTTAAGGCTTCATTTTTTATAGCATCTAAAGTGCTCCGAGGTGTTCGGATGAGGGATGTTGTGAAAATGCAAAGTAGTGTTATCGTGGATAAATTATTTAAAATATTGTGGTCCATTGAGAAAATACTGGTTTGTAGGCAGTGAAGTGGTTAATGCGATTGCATCTCTTACAGGTTTCACCAGATACACTCACTCACTTACAATGGATAATTGTTAGCTCTTGTTGTGCAGATGCTGTTGCAGATGGAGCCCTGTACCTGCATGCATAGCAAATGAATTAGACTGGCAATCCCCTTTATAAAGCATAAATATGTAATTTGTTCAGCTGTTGTAATTAAATATGTATGTGTGAAACAGCCACCATTCAGGTCATTAATGATGCGCCATGCCAAATTAGAGCTTACAGACAGTAATGTACATTGTTGTGCAATGAGGGAATTGCAAATAACATAGCTAAGCCTTTCCTAGTAAAGTGATGGATTCAGTGGCTTTAAAAGGAATATTTATATTTCCAGCATTTTGATTGCTTTAGTCTATATTTACATTGATGCCCAATGAAAAAGATACAATTGGATGGCATTTTTTCTATATTTGTTTTATACTCTTTGAACATGATAGAATACCCATTAGGTACGTGTCACACCACATTTATTGGGTGTAACATTTCATACCCGTTGGTAATATGCTGAATATGTTGCTATGATCATTCTTAAATATATAGTCAATTAAGAACTGGTAAGTACCTTTTCTTCTGCATAATGTAGACAAACACCGTATCAAAGCACTTGGACGATTTTAATGCTTTCAGTGTATCTGCTTTTTAATCTTTGGAGTTCAAAGATACGACTGGTAAAGGAATCCTTACTGTGGTAAGCAACCTGTATATTTCCATAGAGATCCGCCTGATGGAATAATTGTTTTAATGAATTAGGCTTGCCAGTTTGCTCTTGTGTGGGTTTTGGTTTTGGTTTTTTTTAATACATCAGGCTTGCTTTCTGCTGTCCACATTCTTTGTTTCTTTATATTTACCAGAAAAAGGTAATTGTGCTTCAAAAAAACCTTCTTGAATCTTCTCGAGATAGCAAAAAGTTAACAGGCAGCTGTTGTTGTGCAGCAGCTAAGAAGCAGAATCAAAAGTCAAAACTCACTACACCTTAAACACGGCTTAAACGACCCTTCCTAAGCGAGCCTGGTTAAAACAGGTGAAGGTTTAGCATACGTTTTGTTTTGGCGGTGGGTTCCAAGTACACAAGAGCTGATCGTCCTGACCTTTCGGACAAACAGGGCAGCAGAAGGAAGCATCTCGGAGTTAATTCTGTCTTGTTCGCAGTGGGGACAGAACATTCCTCTGTGATCCTCTTTCACATGATTCGCCTGGGCCTCCTGGAAGCCCATCCTGATACTATTAGTGCTGGGCTTCTTAGGTCTAAAGGCGATGGATGGCACGGACATCACCCAGCGCTCGCCGGCTGGCGGCGGGTTCAGCAGAGTCGCTAAGACTCATATTAAGAAAATGGGATAGAAAATGGGATTAGTGGATAGATTATCTGTGGGGGCTTGCAGTGAATTTGCAACTTTTTAAACCTAAGACTAAGAGAGGAGTAAGGAGTAGTGATTTTTTTTCTGGTTCAGAGCTAGAGCAAACTCCATAACTTGCTATATAGCATCTACTTCAGTATATATACTCCAAGAAAACAGTCAAATATTTAGGTGGCTTAAATTTGTTCATTAAAAGCTATGCCAGAATAATTCTTTATATCTCTCTTTGCATTTTAGTTAAACTATAATATTAAGACTTCCTTCTTTTTTTTCTCTCTCTCTCTTTCCTTCCCCCCTTAATTCCGCTTTCTTTCTTTGAGACATTTTCCCAAAACACAGTTTTTCACGTTTGTTCGTAGTAAAGCCGTGTTTAATTTACGACACGAACAAGTCAGATGGGCAGGGTCTTGGCATTGTTCATTTACTGCATTTTAACACCACAGTTATTGGTGTATTGGGAAGGCGGTTCAAGGATGACCGCAATGATAACAGCCCTGATCACAGCCAGGCCTCCTGTAGGCTTCCCCTAGATAGGGTTTTTTTTTCTTCTCTCTTTACCTTTCTGCAGTGATTTTATGAATATCTGAAGCTGCTGATTCATGAGTTGAATTACTTGGATTTTGCTACCCTTATTTGGTGAGGATTCTAAGTAATGTTTGGTTTGGGAGGGTGGGAGAGAGGTGAGAAAATTTATTTTTGTATCCCTTAAACAGCGTTGCATCACCAACCAGCGCCGTATATTTCAGAATCTATTAATTTTTGCTGCTGAAAGACATCCCGTATGTGGCCGCTCTTCTGTCGTCTCTTCCCAGCAGTTGGCTCTGCAGAGGAGAAACCATCTGCAAGCTTTTGTGTGCGAGCGCGCGGGTTCCAGCCCGAGATAGCAGCCCAGCTTCCGAAATGGGGCAGAAAGAGCCTGGGATAACTGGTGGCGTTGGTGACTTTTGGAGCACAAGTCCTGTGAGGAGCGGCTGAGGGACCTGGGGGTTCAGCCTGGAGAACAGGAGCTGAGGGGAGACCTTCTGATCTCTACAACCACTTGAAAGGAGGTTGGAGCAGGGAGGGTTTGGTCTCTTCTCCCAAGTAACACGTGATAGGACAAGAGGAAATGGCCTCAAGTTGCATCAGGGGAGGTTTAGATTGGATATTAGGAAAAAACTCTTCACGGAAAGGGTTATCGGGCATTGGAACAGGCTGCCCAGGGCAGCGGTGGAGTCACCATCCCTGGAGGGGTTTAAAAGGTGTGGAGATGAGGTTCTTAGGGACATGGGTTAGTGACTGTTGGCTTGACAGTTGGACTCGATCTTGAGCATCTTCTCCAACCAAAGTGGTCCTAGGATTCCATGATTCCCTTAACGAAGGGTTAATCCCTTGGGAGGGACATGTTCGCCCTCTGCCATCACAGACCCCCCACTCAGGCCCTCAGCGCGAGCGAGGGCGAGCGGGTCTGTTCGGAACGTGACCCAGGGGCACGTTACACGCGTTAACCATTTCCCGGGAAGGGTGGCGGCCGGCCAGGTGCTCGGCGATTCGCGCCCGCGGGCCGGTTTGGTTCGCGCGCTGGCAGGCGCTGCTTTGGCCAGCGCTGCGGCGAACGCTTTCCCTTGGATGTTGGTTTTCTGTTGTGTCTGGCAGCCGCAGAGGGGCTGCTTGAACTTTAGCCAGAGGCAAATATTTATACACCAGAGCATGCAGTGCTCCTCGGGCCGGGCTGCGAGCACAAGGCTCCGTCGCCGCGGAGGAGCCGTCCCGCTTAACTGCGCCCAAGCGGGACCATCTTGGGGGTGGCGGCGGCTTTGGAGCTTCGGGGACCTGTGAAAACATCGGCTTTGTCCGCGCTTGGCGGAGGGGACATCCTGGCGGGAGCCGTGCGTGCCCTTCAATTCCTGTTGGAAAGTTTACAGTTAATATTTTCCCTGGAACGCTGTCAAGCTTTTGACAGTGCCTGAGTGTATGCTGAGCTGTGAAATTGAGACGCGGGGCGAGTTGCGAGAAAATCTGTTTCTACTCAAATCTGTAAAGGTTTATAAAAACTTCAGCGGAGGGGGGAAGGAGGGGGAAAAAGAGGGAAAAAAAAAAAAGAAAAAAAAAAGAGGGGGGACTGAAAAAGAAAAAAAAAAAAGAAGCGGTGCGGCTGGGGCTGGGGCAGGTCCGCCATTTTAAGAATGCAGCGAGGGGCGAAGCTCTGCGCTCCTTACATGGCGGCTGCCTCGGCGGCGGGGCCGGCCAATGGGGCGGGCCGTGCCAAGTCACGTGACGTGCCACGACGGCACTGACAGCCATTTCCTCGTTTCTGAAAAAAAGAAAAAGAAATAATAAATAAAATAAAGAAAGAGAAAAAGGAAAAAAAAAAACAAACCCACAACAACACACACACACACACAAAAAAACCCCCAACTTTCGGTACCTCCGCGGAGCGCTTTACCTTGTTTTCGGTGCCAAATGTTCTCCTGCCGCCTGCGTCTCGCAGACTGGCATTTGTCCATAAAGTTATTTTAGTAGGTAAAAAGTCTCGGAGCTCTTGAGCTCTGTGCGTTCTTTATGTAAAATGGATTTCCCTCGCTGGCCCGGGGCCAGCAGCGCGGAGCACGCGCTGGGCGAGGGGAACGCTTCTCTGCAGAGGAACTGGTGGACTGACACACTCTAATTTTTTGGCTCCTGACCAGACAAGCTAGATGGATGCCAAAATTCAACAAAATAACACATTATTGTGTAATAGGAACAGTGCTCAAAGTGAGCAAAAGCTCACAGGAACTGAATACCAGCACTTTTCTTCCTTTCTTTTTTTTTCTTTTTTTTTTTGTCTTTCTTCCTTTCTTTCCCCTCGTACAGCAGAAGCTAGGAACTGGCACTTTTAATATACAGCTTCGATGGGGCGAGGAATAAATATAACCACAATGTAAAGAATGAGGAGTAACGTACAACCGGGAAGATGAGGGAGGGAGCGAGCGAGCGAGACGGAGAGAGTTAAAATTACTTTTGTGAGACTTCCTTCAAACGTGCTCCATAGTGCTTGGGGCTGGTTTAACCCCGTCTTCCCTGCAGCAGATCCCCAACCTGCCTCACACGTCCCGCTTTCTCACATTTAATTCTTCTCCCCTCGGAAAAATAAACGAACAGGCGTTGAAGGCAGCACCCGGAGCTGGGGCCATCGGAGGGGCTGGAGCCAGTGCAAAAAAGTCTTTCTAGAAAAAACCTTTTTCACGGTGTGTCTCTGAAAGGAGAACCTACGCGAAACACTGGTTTTCCTCTTAAAATAGTCATTGCCCGGGTTTGCTGTTACTGATCTTACGCTGTTGTAGCACCTCTTAGCACCAAACCAACTTTACAGTAATAAATTAATTGAGCTTCCCGGCGTTCCGTGGCTTCATCTGCAAAATGCAGGTGTCTCTGGGGCTGCACATGGCGATTCGGGGAAAGTGCAAAGAACACAATAAGAAATGAAGACTAACACAGCCTATGGAAACTGCGAGGGGTCCTTGGGTCACCGGCGTGTAATTACGAGAGTTGGAATCCGGCCAGGATGAGTATGGCCGTCGTGTGGGAGAAACACCATGTGCCCACACGTCTTGAGAACTTTCTGGTTTCTCTCCGGTCTTGTAACATCTCCTGGTCCTCCCGGTGGTGGATGTGCTTGCAAAGAATGTGGGAAATGACCTTCCTCAGCCCTGAGATTGCCTCTTCCCAGAGCACAAAGGAATGGGCATCAACCTCTTCTACCCTCATTTTTTCCTGTCCTATACATTCCAGCTTGACTTCCCCCCAAAACAGATCGAAATCCATTGGGGCACAGGCCGATTACTATCCTCTTAGTGCTTCCATTGGGTTTATCCCTCTTATCAGCCCTGTATATTCCTAAGGCAGATACTGCTGTGGTAGATAAACACCAAGATCTAAACCAGAGACTTTGCTAGGAACGCATCTTGAAATCTGTCTGAAGAGGGCAAACAATTAAGAGCATGCACGGTTCTCATACCGCATCTCAAATTTGACCTGCCAAAGAGAAATAAAGGGCCTGTGTCTTCTTGTTACTTTATTAAAAAGCTTACCATGATTTATTTTTGAGGAATTTAGTGGTTAGATTTTTCATGTGGGTGACGGAAGTAGCCACAGAAGGTGTTGGTTTGGGTTGAATCCCGGTTGTGCTGTGCACCACTCCTTCCTATTGTCCTTGCTCTCAATTGCTTATGGGCGAGAATAAACCAAGGGAAAACTGACTGGTTCGGTGTGTTTGTGACCATATTAACGATACGTTATATTATTTAATTTGGAATTTTTTTATGCCTTATCAACTACAGAATAGAAAGTGCAAAACAAATAGTAAATAAAAAATAATTACATGGGAGTTAGAGTCCTACTGGTGTGCAGTAACATTAAGTGTGGCAGTAATTATGGTTTGGACTTTCCATGTAAAAAGCAGATTTTTTTCCTCATAACTAGTTTTATATCCTTCTGGAATAAAGTAAAAAAAAAAATAATCTTCTGGCAGTTTTTTAATTGAGGTTTTGTAGCTTTAATGGTCTAACGCTATAAAGAAGTCAGCCCTTCTGCCAGTTTTTAAGGCCAGATAAGGGTTTGGCATCATGTTAAATGCGTATATTTCTCTGTGTACATGTATCTGCCTTTCTCTTTCTCTTTCCCTCTCTGTTTCTGGTAGAGGGAATAGGAGACCTTCAGAGCAAATATTGTTCCAGGATTCAGAAATGTAGAATAAGTTATTCTTCCCTCGGTGTATTTGGCTTGGTTCTCTCTGTGGAGCCGGCTGGATATACCTGCGGTATTACAAAAGTGAACTGAAGTGCTAAGAGGACATTTCTGAGGATCTGTTTCTGCAGATTACAGTTTCGGTGTAAACGACCGAACCGCTCCACTTCCAGAGATAACTGCAGCCTGCACGGTGTCTGATGTTGCCCCAAAATCAGCTTTTCAGAGCAAACTCCTCCAGAAAAATACCTGGGTCTGCGCTTGCCTGCCCCAGAGCTGCGGCTTCGCGGCCAGGAGAGCGTTACAAGTTAATACAAATTACAGGAGCTTTACACCCCGAGACCTGACTTGCCTTGGGTTACCAATTTGGCACATGGGGTTGAGGGAACATCCAGCTTTGCAATGGATCCTCCTTGTCCAGTGTCCAGCTCCGCAGCTCATCCCTCTGCCCAGTGTGGTCTTCAGCAGGAAAGACTGGCTGTTGGTACTTCAAAAAAAAGAAAGCCAGATAACCAAAACCCCAAAAAATCAGTAAAAAAATAGCTCGTAGGGAAGCAGAGGGCTGTGGGCGGCGTGCCCTGTCTCTGGGTAGCATCCAGGCAGTAATGTGGCACAGTTAAAGCTGTTAAAACAATGTGGATGTCACAGGAGCATCATTTGGCCAGTGGAGCTCCGTCATCTTCAGAGACGAGTCTGCATGGATGTGACAGGAGGATCTTGTGTTACTTCTCTCTTGTTTTTCTTTACATGTTGATGTGTTCTTTTTTACTTAAAGAAAAAACACCAAAACAAAACCAAAAAAGCCCACACTTTAAGAACTGGAAAAATAAAAATCCCAGGTGCTGTAACAATAGCTGATCCCAAACAAACGTAATTCGCTCTTGCCACTCGGCAAAGATAAAGCGTGTCACGTACATTAGGAAAAGATAACTGACATTAGCACAGTAGGCAAGGTGATTATGTACCACGCTATTGACTCTGTGTGATCATTATTGCTATTTGGTGGGTTGCTTAAGTGGGTACCTGAAGGTTAAGTAATAACTGTAGTAAGAATGAGAGGGAAGCAGAGAGAAAGGAAAAAGAAGATAGAAAACATTGACACAAGGTTAAAATGGAGGGAAGTGGATAAGTGGGGGTGTGGATGTCTGAGGAGAAAGGTGAGGTGGCTGAGCCTTGGTAAGTGATAGTTAAGGGCTGGTGGCTGAGTAAATAATGGATCCGGTTCTGGTTTCTTCGCGATCGTTATGTTTGTAAAATAACAGAAGTAGAACACAGCTTTGGGGTAGACCCGTGATTATCAAAGTAAAAGCCAAAAGAGAATCGTAAGCACTTTCCGAATTTTCCAAACAAATACCTCTTTCCCCAGCTTTAAACAAAATCCGAGAGAATGCAAAGCTGGGATATAGAGGGTTTTTTCAAAAACTAAACTTTTAACTCACCTGCATTTTTGTGTGAGCCATTGAAAGCGCTTTGTTTTCGTACTCGGAGAATACCCAAACCTCAGCTGGCTGGGACCCAGCGCTGGGATGGAGGTCGCGGCCTCCGCTCTCACAAACTGCACTTAAGCCTGCTCGCTGGCTTAGTTAAGCCAGTGACAGCAACTCTCAGGGCTGGCGAGTGTCTTCGGTTCGTGTGGCCCATGTAACCTTCTGTGGGCATCACTGCTTTACGGTGGAATAGTAACTGTGTTCTGGAATCGATGATTAATGCCAGCTTTTCCTCTGGAATGCGTTTCTGACATTATAATATCATGCAGCAGAATCGAGTTTAATTTCAAATTGTATTAACCTATTTACAAAATATATCAAGGGGACATTTTTCAAGGGAATAGTTCTCTTCTTTACATAGATTGAGAAATAAAATACTTACTTTAATCTTGCGTTCTCCAGGCACTGGGGCTAACTATTTCACTGAAATTAATATCTAAAAGGGAGTCATTGCGAATTTTATATTGACATGCGGAACGTAGCGTTATGGCTTTTTAGGGTGGATATGCACAAAATATGTACGTGCATTCCGAACTAGCTAATAGTTTTGCAAGTGGTGAACATAAATTTTAATACCTCTACTTCCCAGCTCGTAGCAGCGTTGTCTGTAGTCTGGGATGACTGATGTTAATCTCCAACTTGTTTGTGGCTTTCCAAAAATGAACTTGAAGCAGAAGAAAATGTGGTGTAATTCCCATTCATATTTAAATTTATAATAGAAAGTGCACTGTGGGCTCTGTCCTATATAATATGGCTTAACAAAACTTTAAAATGTGGCTGCGTTCTTGCGTTGCAAAAGGGGGAATATGATGCACATATGTTAGCTGTTAATTGTGTCGCTGTTCTTAGGGCTTGCACTTAATGCCTCCTGTATCATGAATTCATCCTCTTGTGCTCTGAAGTTTGGAGTTTCCGAACATTAAGCAAACCAAAAGAAAGGTGGAGGTGACGGTCCCATCTCCGTTTCTTCATGGGGAGCAGCATTTGGGGGGTGGTGTCTTACTAAGACACACATGAAAGCTCTAAAATTTCGCTTTTACTCTTTCTCTCTGGAATTAGACTGAAATCACACGAGCCTCGTAGCTGAGAATTTTATAGGTAATCCCTTTGTAGGCAGGGGATGCAAGCCTGGCTTTGCCGAAGGAAAGAGGAATTTCTGCCGTCGATCTCAGCTGGCGCGCGAGTCGCCTCCTCGCTCTGCCCGTGGAGCAGATCCTCACGCGGTGTGGGTCCCAGCCCACGGCTTTTGTCAGGCTGGGGCGCGTTTCACGGCAGCACCGTGATTCGGAGCCAAATTTCGGGGGTGCTGAGCCCCCCTCCTTTCCCCCTGGCAGCTTGCGTTCGGGTCAGCGACGCCGAAAACCGACCGGTTTGGAGCGAGCGGGACGCCGGACGGAGCGGGGCAAAGCTCCCGACGGGCCGCGGTCAGCGGGGTCTCTCCCGCACGGTGGTTTTAGCCCCGAGCACGGGATTTGTTTGAGAGCAAACAGAGACGCACTAATTGATGAGAGTGTTATGCAAATAAAAAAAAAAAAGAGAAATGGGATGGGTAAAATAAAGGAACTGTAAACCACTTTATTATGCCTGGAAAGCCGGGCTAATCCCGGAGGAATTCTGCTAGGATAAAATGTTAGCTGCTTTGACATTTTAAGCCTTTAAGAGTTGTCTCGGAATTTTCTTTTTCGTTTGCTTTTGTTACTTTGTTAGATCAGGCTACAGAAACGCGGTTTACATTTTCCCCCCTCTCTCCTTTCCTTCCCCCCTCGGCCGGAGGTAACGGAGCCCGCGCTTGGCTTTGCCGGGGACGTGAAATGGTTAAAGCGAGTTGAACCTCAGGTGCTTTGTTCTTGTGCTGGACGCCTGCTGCTGGGGAGGCCGGCAAAACTCCTGCCGAGAGCCAAACACACCGCTTACCCAAAGACATCCCTTCCCCTCCAACGCCACGGAATACGTGGCCGCAGTTGGGCGACCTGAGCCCGAAACGGGGCAGAAAGCGGGTGCGTGAGCCCGACCCCCTTTTCTTGACCTTTTTCTGTCGCCGTTTCTTCCACCTTCCGTGGACTTTATCCCTCTTTCACCTCAGATGGGTAGGCAGGCTGCTTTAATGAAAGCAATACTGTGTCAAGAGGGATTGCTGGCAGAACCCTTCCCAGCCAGGCTGACCTAGCACCTCAGCAATGTTCTTGGCTTTGGCCAGCAACAGCTTGAAAACCCAGGTCTGTTTCTGAATCCAGATGGTGGTGCGTTGCCATATGTCAACAACACATGTCATCCTGATTAAAATTTTAACCACATCCATTCTGCCAGCCCCATAAACCATCCTCGGCCCACCGCGTGGCAGAGCCTCCTTCCTCGCCGCTCCTCTTCCTCCCGCGGAACGGCCGAGGCCGTGGCTGCCGCCGTGGAATCGGCCTCCCCATCCAGCCCGTTGCCCGCGAGCTCCACCGGGGAGGGTGCGTTGTCCTTATCAGCCCTGCTGGAGCGAGGTCTTTGCCCCAACTGACTCCGGAGCACGGGCTTTAAGTGTTGGAACAGAAAAGGAGAAAAAAAACAAATACCCCCCAAACCTCACTTATTTAATCACTTGTTAGGGCCTGTTGAGTTTTCTGTTAGAAGTGTCCTGCCCAGCCTTGGGAAGAGAGATAACGTGTTCCTGTTGAAACACAACCTTGTCAGGTTGCCACCGTAAGCCGTTCTCAAGTTGCCAATGTGCCGAAGACCAGCCCTCGCTGTTCTGTACCTGGGCTGAACGCAGCTCCCTTTTCCTTCGTTTCTAAGCTCTAAGGTGCAGCCCTTGTCCCGAACGGTGCATCCGAATCTCTGCCCCCAGGGCAGGGGAACGTCCTTCAGGGGATTTGCAGAAAAAAGCTCATGTGTTCTTCCCTTTGATGGAGGAGCCGGGTACCGGTGGGCTGCGAAATTCAGAGCCGGGGGCTCACTCCGCTCGGTCGTCTGGGGCCTGGCGTAATTTGTGGAGTGGAAGTAGTTTCCCCAGCTGTGCCTCTCGGTCCTGTCATATTTTAGCTTGATTTCTGCAACAGCTTCCCCTCTGTCTGTAGGTAACGCTCACGTAACGTTTATCCCTTTGGCTAATTTCATTCCAGTGTGACAGACAGATTAAAACCTCTTCAAAGACACCGAGTTTTGGGGGTTGTGGTTTTTGTTGTTGTTGAAAATGGTGGCTAAGCAGGGAAGAAAGCCCCCCCATCCATATCCTGCCATGAGGAACGTGGGTCGGCAGGGTGAGCCTCACCTTTGTCTGTCCGCAGGCACACGCAAGCTGCCTCTGGCTCCTCCAGATGTGGGGGCCAGAGGTCGGGAAGGGAGGAATCGCAGGGAAGGGGAAGATGAATCATAAAGGAGTTGGGGGAGAAGCGCAGGATGTGGTCCTGGGAGGAATGAAGACACGCGATGCAAATCCTCAGGAAACGAGGCTTTGTTTGCTCTGGTGGTGGTGGAACAAGTCGTGTTTCTGGAAAGAAGAGGGGCAACAGAGGAGGGGAGAGAAGCCGAAATGGCTTTTAATCGTAGAATCATTTCTGTTGGAGGAGACCCTCAGGATCATCGAGTCCAACCATAACATAACTCCAGCACCACCCCGCGTCCCTGAGAACCTCATGACCGTGGCTGTCCAACCCTGCAGGGATGGTGACTCCACCACTGCCCTGGGCAGCCTGTTCCAATGCCCGATAACCCTTTCCGGGAAAAAATGATTCCCAAGATCCAACCTCAACCTCCCCTGGCGCAACTTGAGGCCGACTACATATTTTCTTTCGCAAATGTGTATTTTTTCACCACCTCTCTTTAGTGTGGTGGACCTTACAGCCACTTTTTGTGCCCTCTTCTGATAAAGCACACAAAGGCAGTATTAAAGTGTCTGGCCTGGAGCTTGTAGAAACTGGGAGAAATTGGTGGTGAACATCATTTGTCTTCATCTGAACTTGTTTGCGGAGTTTGTGGCTTGGGAGAGTTCTTTTTAAAACCACGTTGTTCCCGTCCCCAAGGAGAACATGGGCTGTTCACCGTCTGAAGAGAGGAGACAAGGCTCGTGTGAGCGATCCCCTCCGTCACTGCAAGTTAAAGGGTGTAGGAACCTCCTCATTTCCTTTGGGGGGCAAAAGAAAAAGGTGTTTTGGAAGCCAAGTGAAGTGCTGACCTGCTCTGAGCTCTCGCATCCAAGCGTGGGTCTCTCCGTCACAGAAACAAAAGCTGTATCCCTGCTCCAAAGAGGAGCCCAAGGGCAGCACTTGGACTGGAGGTAGGATTTGGGGCAAGAACTTGTAGGGAATGAACTCCATCCCCGACCTACTATTGCCAGTATCCCCAAACAGACCCAGCTTCTCTGGTACGCTGTGCGTGGCTCTCTGCACAAGGACAGGGCTGGATCGGGATCTCCTTTTTCTGGGCAGTCCCATTTTTTCAAGACAATGCCAAAAGCCTGCTTTCCGTTCTCTTTCAGTGACCGAGCGCTGGTGGGTAGGATGCCAGTGTAGAGAGATGCTATTTATGCAGCAGAGCTCGTTGTCGGTTTTTATTTAGTATGTATTTGTACCAGGCATTGAGTTAGATTCCTGGCTAGCGTAACACAGCACAGCTCCGTTGGCTTCCGCGATTTGCACAGTTCAGAGTCTGGCATATGTTTTATTTTGGATGTATATTGACTGTCCAGCCTGTTAAAACCTTTGCCACTAAACCTACGCTGTTGTGTAACACACTGTTGACTTTTTGCAGGGCTGCTATGAATAGCAACGGAGGAAATTAAATAGCTGTTAGGATGAGTTTTCTTAGGCTTTATAATGTCTGGATTTGATGGAGTTGATACAGAATGTAAATGTCTTTCATGAAGTTAGATGCGGAGTCTACGTCTAGTGGAGAAATCAGCTTTTATCGAGTCTAGTCCCAGTTTTGCCTTTGACGTGCTCAGGGCTTTGGGGACTTGCCTGTGTTTCGGTTTCCCTTTCCATGAAATGGCAATAACGTGTGAGGATTAATTAGTCAGTGGATGTCAAACCCCGCGTTTTGTAAATGTTCCTGTTGCAAAAACTTCCTTTTCTGGGTTAAAAGGAAACAAGCCCAAGGATTATCGAAGTCTTAAGCAATATCGTTGGATGTTTTTTCAGTGACGCAAATGCAGATCTCATTTTTTAAAAAGATCAAAATGGACGTCGATGGTAAATAAAATTGCTGGCCAATAACTCGCAGCGGTTAAAACAAATTCGATTAAGCATTAACTGCGGAGAAACCTTCTTAGAGACGAGCACACCGTAACCCTGGGCTTACGGCTTGTCCGCGTCCCCAGTATGTGCAGATATTCACCGAATAGGTGCTGCTGGGGCGCAAAGTTTGGGTGCTGCACAACTGCAAAGAGCTCGGGTGGGATTTTGTTCCTCGCGTCCCAGACGCGGACGCTTGAGTACCTGAAAATCCTGGTTTAATTAGGCGTGTGAGGAAAGTTCCCGTCCAGGGTGCGAGCACCACGTAGCTCCGAAGGTCTCGGGCTGAGACGTGGGTGCTGCGCCCTGTGTGAGTCCCCTCGGCGCGCCCGTGTCCCTCCGTGGGTCATTGCTGGCCACAAAAAAGGGACCCTGGCTGGGGCTTCAGCCTGGAACTGCCCCGAGGGCTCATTGTCTTACGCTAAACCTTCAGAAACGACACATAAATAATATCCATTGTCCTGCTTAAGCTTACAGAATGTTGTCGACCCGAAGGAAAGGCCACCCCACCCTCAAGCGGACCCTTGGGGACTTGTTTGTTGCACGTGCACAGCGACAGATGAAAAATCCCATTATTTGTACCCCCCGCTTGCACTTGCAGCCCCGACATCAGGTTTTGGGGTCTACCTCGGAGATTCTCGCCTTTTCGCAGCCTTTAGGCTCATCTCTTCTTGTTTTCTCTGTGGTTTCATTCTTACCAGGTTGTTTTCTTTAATTGAACGAGATTTATCCTCCAGGTCTGGAAGGGAAATCCTCCTTTGGTTTTCTGGGAGCGAGGTGTTCGGTCACAGCGGGTCACGTGGACGTGTTTTTCGGGGACGGATGCAGCTGGAGAAGACAGAGTCGTGTTTGGGACAGGAAAGCTGTTTGCTCTCCATCCACTGGTGTGCTGGGAAAGCTCAGGGACCTGTAGGTAAAGCTGGGTCAGGGACACCAGCACTGGCCATAAAAGAGGCAGAGCTGCTGTACCTACCCTACGTGCGGTTTACGGTATGGAGGAGTTAAGTTTCCGCATCTGACACAAGGGTAGCACCCTGTTATTTGCCCAACAAAGATTTTCGTGTCTGCGTCTTTCTAATCCAGTGTGTTTTAAATTCACTGCAAATAATTCTTTCAGCTGTTTCCTAGACATCCTGTCACGCAAATGGATAAAACAATATAGCCAGCTCAGTGGAAAAAACAATAAATTATACGATAAAAATGTATACAGTGTACTCGTTGTGTTAGGGCCCGATTCGTCGCTGTGTTACTCCGGTTTTACACCAGCGAAACTTGGGAGTTTCCGTGGTCAAAGAGTGAAGTGAGACATTGGTGCATCAGGTAGCAGCAGGATTATGCTGAAGTTTTAAAAGCTATTAAGAACAAAATACCCATGAAACCATGCATATGAAGTTCATTACTTACTGGTAATGGTGACTTGGGTAATACTAACATTTATGAAAACATTTCTTCTTAGAACATTTTCATATGCATATTTAAAAACTGGAAATCCACTGCTTGCCCAGGAATGCCATTAACGTCATAAATCAAACCGCGCCATTAAAGAACATACTAAAAACTTGAGGAAATAAGAGAAACGGTCTGTTTTTTAATCAATAAACCAGGGTAAAATTACTGTCCAGGCATATATATTACTCCTTCTGTAAGCTGTAAGCAGCACGTACCTTCATACAGGCAACAAATTTAGGTGCTCTCATTTTCTCCCTGGTTACGTTTGGTATTGAGACTCCTAAAAGCAGGCACGAGGCCAGGCACCTGATGGAGCTGCACGCGGAGGAGAATTAAACAAGCAAGCTGAAGTCCTGAGAGTTTTTACGGAGAGCGAAACTCGTGTGTACGTATTACCTGGGAACGCTGGAAGGTGATGGCGTCCCCAGGGGATACGGCTTTGAGTCCTGGAGCGGGGACGTGCGCGTGGAGCAGTGTGACAGGGCAACACGCAGCAGGTCACGATCCGCAGAACCCAAGGACGGGACCCGCGAGCACGGTGCTTTACAACATCTTTGTCCCGGTTCCAGTTTAATTTCCTCCCGACCCTCCGTGTAGACGCTCAGCTCCTCTCCCACATGATCTGTGTATAAAGAGAGGTGAGTGATGTGCGTGAGGGGATGCTCAGGACCAGCCCGGGTGTCACATCCTGGTCCCCAAGACATTTCTCCAGGCTTTTGCCTGGGGCTGGTGGCAGAGGTGACTTCGCAGGGAAAGCTGGGGCTCGGTCGGTGCAAACACATCCCGTGAGGTACCGGGCCGTGCTAATTCCGGAGGTGAACATGGGTTGTGCAACCGACGGGCTCGGGTCTCCGAGTGCCGCGTGCGTTCCGTAAAAGCCGCGGAGCAGGCGCCGAGCGTTGGGTGTCAATCTGCTCGCGGCTCAGCGCTGATCTGCCGTGGGGAGTGGGGGAACGGGTGGCCCGGCGCCAGACCGGGGCTGCCAGAAGATCTCAGAAGTTTCCTGATCCCGCTCCCCACCTCCCGTCTCCGAAGGGAGCTGCCGCCTCTTTCCCATGACAGCTTTGTCACCCGTCCAAAACGCAGGCATTTGTCAGGATGTTCTCTCCTTTCCTGTGATGGGAGAGACTCCGTTTCTGCCTCGCGGCGGGGAAGGAGTTGGGTTTTCATGGTCTTCCCGTGCACAGACGGCTTATTTCGGGAACTAGGGCCGTGCAGAGGGTCCCAGACTGATCCGCTCACGCGCGTGTGCAACGGCAGCGTCCTGCACGAGCGCGTGTGACAGCTGCCTGCGTCCCAGCCACTCGGCTCGCTCATTTGCAAATATGCGCTCATTTTTTTCTTTTAATTTTTATTATTTTTGCCACAACGAAGGACGATTTTCAGCGTATTCTCAAAGTCAGCATTTAATCCCCAAACCCCGACCGCAATTTTCCTCGACTCCGCACCTGCCGCTTTAACGTTAGCCCACCCGGGTTCACGTGGGATAGAAAGGAATGGCTGCTTTTACCGGGTAAAAGCGGCCACGTAGGTCTGCGTTAGTATAAACACAAAATAGCAAAGGAGAAAAGTGTTTAATTTTCAGACCAAAGATCCTAGAAATTTGTTTAATGATAATCTCAGTGCCTGAGTGGGTATCCCTTGCTCACACCGGGCCCAAATAACAGCCCAAGTACATGGTGCACAGCCAGGCCCTCATTTGCTAAATTATATAGTTCTCACTAATGTTACCCAGGTCAGTGGGTGAAGCAGCTGTGGGTTAGGACACTACAAATCTGACAAGAATTAATGCATTCGTAATTCTTTTTAAGCCCGTAATGTATCCACAGCTTCCAGGGGAGGTATTTTCAGATAAGAAATGTAGAAGTCGGTTGTTATATTAAGCTGGCTCTCATTAATGGGAGCCTTTCTTACCGCCGTTTCCGATTGCATTAGCGGCAAATTCTGCTCTTTTAAAGATTAATGGTCTGAGTGTAATCTATAGCGGAAACCTGTGGTGGAGGCACTGGCTGGGGACACCAGTACGTCGGATTTAGATCATGGCCTGGCCTCAGATGTCCTGGGCGCGTTGCTTGGGGTGGATCTCAGTACTTGGTCCGAGTCCCGAACGCGCGTGCCTCAGTTTCCCTCCCTGCAACCGAGGGGTGAATTACAACAGCGGCCTCCCGCAGAGTGCTCTCAAGGAGTTTTATTAGTTTCTACAGTGAGCTGATAACTGGTTATACTGGTTTATAGGAGCGTGTGTGCGTATGACATACCTTCCTCTTCGATTTCTGTGATCTGAAAATTCCTTTGGCAAAATCCCTGCGGCGAAACGGTGTTTGAGACACCCACACGGGAGGGATTCCCCTGCTCTGGGTTAACCGGTGTCCCAGGACTTACAGACCCGTATTTTTGGGGGGAAAATGTGCGCACGGCTGCAACAGGGAGGCTCCTTCACGATTTTAAATTGGTCGCTGGCTGCAAAGATGCTCGTGGTTCAAGGTGCTGCGCTTCTGTTGACTGATGGGTATTGTCTCCCAAAAAAGCCGTTGAATACCGAGCACGCTCTCCAAACAGGGTGGAGAAAACTCTCTGTGTGCGGGCAGTCCCGCGGTTTTGCCGTAAACAGATTTATTCTCCTATAGCACGCCTGTGCTCTAAGTCAAGGTGCTGTCATGTGCAAGGTGTCCGGGCAAAGATGCATTTGCAAGCTCTTGTTCCAGCCTGCAGAAGGGCTCTTCAGGTGGTCCCAGATGGTTCTCTCCTGAAAACCTCTTCAAATAAGTCAAGCTTTTGCGGCCCTGGCTTGTTGATAGGTCTCGTTTAGCCGTCCCGTGTATTCAGAGTTCCTGTCTGCTTTTGGAGGCCCCTTCTTTTCTCCGTTGTCCATCACAATATTGCTTTCTCACGTACGTTGAGTACAAAAAAAGCCTATTTACCCCCCCAAATCAGTAAACTAAGGAGCGTTATTAGAAATGTAGACGTACAAGAGTAGGGGAAGTGGCGGTGGGAAAATGGGTCAGTACAACACATTTCTCTTTGTGTTTTAAGTATAATCACGCCCTGTCTTCTTCATCTAGATACAATGTGGTTTTAATGTTGATTTTCATTAAGTTGCTGCCTCTGTTCGGACCCTGGCAGCACCGGCAGATGCCAGGGCTGGGATTGCAGACGACTCTTGGGCTCCTCCGCGGTTGCCCGGAGGAGCCTCCGCGTCGGGCAAAGCTAAATTTGCCTGGTTGTCGTCCCCTTTACCCCCCAACGCTGGTGTAAGAGGCGAGTAACCGGGCTGAAATTCGGCTTAGGACCTCCAGTTGCATAATACACACGAGGAGCAAGCAGGGTTTGGTGGTAAAAGTGACTTAACGTGCGTGGCTTCTTAGCAAGGGTTGTGTTTTGCTGCTAGTACCGGAGCCCACGCCGGGCATCCTCGGCTTCGCCCCGCTCTTCTTTCCCCTTCCTTTTCCTCCTAACGAGCTTATTTCAGCTGCTGTGTCCTCTGCCGGGCTCTGCGGAGCGAAACCTCCTCCAGATCTGACGTGGTTCCCGGGGCACTTGGGCCTTGTGCGAGAGCCAAGAGCGGGAGCGGCCATGGCCGGGGACCCGCGGGAGCCGCCCGGCCGGGCCAGAGAACTCGCTGCGAGATGGGGCCGGGTTTGTCAGGAGGCCGCTCCGCGGGCTGCCAGCACTTCCCAAGGGCTGGTTTGGCAGCCCGGCCGTGCCAGGACCCTGGGACCTCCCCTCCGTGCCCACTGTCCCCCGGCCAGCGGAGGAGGCCGTGGCCGAATGCCACGCGGGGATTCCCTTTCCTCGGGGCTGCCAGGTTAAAGCAGCTTCATTCCGCTGGAGCAGAAAGTAGCGGCGCTACGACGGAGGATTGGGGCCCTTCGGGGCGTAAATCGCGGAGGCCGCGTGTGGGTTTGATTTGCAGCGCCGAGGTTTCGCGGGGTTTTTTTGTTTGTTCCCTGAGTCCAGACCGCGGCGTGATGTGGGAACCTACGAGGCCTCGCCGGCGAAGGGAAATATCGTCGCGCTTTTATCTGTGTGCAAATTAAATGAGTTAATACGGTATTAAAAAAGCAGCACATTTGTTTACATTGTTGTCCTCCTCTAGGGTAACAATCTACGAATTGATCTAAAAAGATTGTATTTGCTTCGGGGGAAAAAAGAAAACTGTGTGAAGCCACAGTCACACTAATTATTGACCAGGGAGAGCTGAGCTCGGGGTATCGTTGAGATTATAATAATTCTATGGAGTTGGTTTTTAAAAGCAGTATCCTACGTGGCTGTGAGCATTGAATTAAAGTGAAAGTTTTATAACAGACTTCATCTCGGTTGCAAATTGTAAGGTCTGGGTGAAGAACAAACAATAAGCTCGAAAGCAATAAAAGATAAAAAAGATAAATCCACAAGAGAGGTAAAAAAAGCGTAATCTTTCAAATTAGCATTTAAACTGAACCGTGGCTGCAGCAGAAACTTTAGTCCAAGTACTAACATTATGTGTTACTTCTAAATTTGTCATTTTGTGTACAGCATTTGTGTACTGGCAAAAGGCTTAGTGTTAAAGGCATTTCTGTCAAAACAACCCGTTGCTTTGGGGGACCTGGTATGAACTTTATTGGCAAAAGCGTTTTTTATTTGTATAAGGTACAGTTACAGTAGAGCGGTTTGCCAGCAGAGCCGTACGCGGGATTTCTGTGCCAGGCTGACCGAGCCCATAGGTTTTCTCCACGTAGCGGGTTGTATGTCGGGTTTGCGTCGCTCTTACTGACGGCGGAGCTCCTCGTGTTTGCAGAAAACGTGGGGTTCGTGCTCGTTATTATACTTGAACGGGGGAAAGGTGGCGATGCCAAAGAGTCCGGGTGTGATCCCTTGTGATCCGGAGCCGCGTGGGTTTGGGGTCGTTGGAAAGAAGGGAGATTTTTTTCTTTTTTAAAAGGAAAAAAAGAATAGTTTAAGGTAGTGGTGGTTGTTTAAGAACATAGGCAGGACAGGGATCATACACGGAGGCATCGTGTTTCCCTAAACGGACTGATATAATGGGAAAAATGAGACAATCTTCCGGGGACACAGACTCAGTTAAAACAGATCTTTCTATAGCTCTCTTCAGCCATTACAACTTAGCCAACTATTGCACTTTTTAATGTGGAACGGTGTCACGCACCCGTCGCATTCAAACGTGCAAGCAGTGTTTGCACCGATATGGTTAAGTAACCCAATACTTTCTATAGCTGAAAGATCAGTCGAACAAAGTATCCATCTAATTAAATCTAATCAGTCAGTGCACAAGCTTACATTGTGGTCATCGCCTTGGTATGTACGGGAGGTTTTGAAGCGGTGAAGCAAAGGGCATGAGATTGAATAAGTGTTAGCTGATGAAAGGCAAGGGTTAAAAACTTTCCAACTACAGTGTTAACATTTCTTCCCTGTCATCAGCCATCTGATATTTTGGTATTTTGGGGGGAGGGAAGAAAAGAAAAGAAGAAAAGAAAAGAAAGAACACACGAACTATGCGTGGCATCTCGATGCTGGGTGCAGTGCAGCGAGTGCTCCGGCAGCGCTGAGCCTCCCCATTGCCTCTACGTGCAATATCGGCTCCATCCCGCTTTTTACGATAGAGGTTTCCACGCACTGTAATGATAATGCTGTTTTAATGGTGGAAAGTAAGACTTTTTTTAACTTTTCAGACTTGTGGATGCCTCAAGCAGGAGGGCAATCGGTCTCTTTGAAGAGCGTTTTGTGGCAAAACAGGTTAAAGTTTGGTGTTGGGAGGTACAGCACACGTGGTTGCATCTGATGTGAATAGTAAATACTGCGAGTTTCATCCCTTGTGTCCGAATAAACCCTCTTCAGAGCAGAATAGCAACAGGCCCTTACTCATAATCTTCCTAAATGTCTTTTGGGTTTTTTTTTGAGACTGGTTCTAAAAACTCACCCAGGGCTTCAGCAGCACGAGGACAGGCCAAGCCAAGGGCGATTATTTTTTTGCTCTTATGCAAGTGGGCAAAACGGCACTTCAGGGCAGACTTTGGCCGTCAACTTGTTGCTCATCTGAACTCTGCCCGTGTGGCCAAAACAAACTTAAATAATGGGCGAGGGGTTGGGGCAGGTTCCAAGTGCAAATCGATGCGGGTCGGCGCAGACAAACAGCCTTCTTGCTGGTGATTGATGCTGCGGGGTGGCCTGGCCCCTCGTCACGTCCCCGCTGAAATCCCAGGGAGGTTTCACCCCCATCGCCTCCCTGCAAATCTCTTTCATTAACTTGTTCCTTCTCGACTCGGCGTTAAACGAGCCGGGCAGCCTAATCCTGCGGCGTGGCCGAGGGCTGGGGATGTCGCAAGGTTTCTTTTTCCTTCACGTCATAAGCCCTGTTTGCTGTTGTACCTCTCCGGGTCATTTTGCTCCAGTCAGGTAAATAGAAACACGGGATTAATCCCATCACCCGGCTCCAAAAGGAATGGTGTACGTTGAGTCCCGTCTTTATCATTCTACCTGTGCTGGAGATATTTTCCTTACTGCTGGGTAAGCCCAGATGTACACCATCTGCTTGTCTTATGATCTTTGACATGATTGAGAGGCCACCGAAAATACCCAGCGATTGCATACTTTTCAACTGACTGGTACAAAAGGAGAAGATGTTAATAATCAAGCAAATGATATTTGCCGGTTTGGAGCCTCCTGAAATTCTTGGGAGATATATTTTGAAAGTGGATGCTGAACATTGTGCGCGCATAAGCCTTTGCATATCTCTCTTCCCTTAGCCATATGTTTGAATACACACAGTTTTAGATGAAATAGAGCAGAGTCTATTTTAGGTGTGTTTGAAAAACTCAATAGCCTTAGATTGGCTGCCATAGCCCGCTCTCGGCGGCCCTTTCATTTCTGACTTGCCGTGGAGCCGCAGGGTCTCGAGACCAAATATCTGAAACGCGCCCTGTACCTCTCGGGTGAAAATAAAAATCTCCTTCTCCGTACGCTTTTGAGCGAGATATTTCATGCATTACCCTTCGGAGAGCGCCTGTTGCCAGTGCGGAGATCAATGGGAGCCCCAGTCCCGCTCCAGATGTCCGAGCAAGCTCCACGGGGCGAATCGCGGCTGCAGTCGTAAAATTGCACCTATTCCAGCTCTTGTCTTCTCTCTCCAATTAGAAGAGCATGTTTTCTGGTTTTTTAAAAGTTGGCTGACCAGCTGGGTTTCATTCCTTTCTCCTTTTTTTTTTTTTCTTTCATTTTATTTGGTATTTTTTTCCCCCCTCTTTTTAATATATAACATTCGAATAGATGTTCAGTGCCGTTCTCTTTGATAGTTCATATGCTGGTTTATGAGCACGGCAAAACCGAAAAAGGTCAGTTAGAGGTTAAGAAAGACAGTTATCGGGCCTGTAGAAGTGAAGTATTTTTAAGGCTCCGCTAATTGGCAGCACAGTTAAAGCATCATTCATAAAATAGTGTGCATTAAAATGACCATATCCATTTTTAAGAGTATGGAGATTATTCCTTTGCCAAAAGGATTAACTCCACCTTCTCATCACTGCCTTTATATCAGGGTGTTTTTCCATGGGAGAGAACAATTTTGGGCATTTTGCCTACAGTATCGAGGCTTATACCCCTCGCTATTTAACTGTTACAGCTGGAAAAATCTGGGACTGAAAATGTAGCCATATAATATGGCAACAGCCAAAACAATAAGACAGGCAAATCTTTTAAATCTGTATTTTATAAAACATCTGTTTAAGAATATTAAGTCAGAAGTTCTGTTCACATATTTGCTGTGTTTCGCTTATTAAACATTACAGCTCGCCTTCTTTTTCTTAATGAAACTACTAGTCAGGCTTAGTAGAAAGAGTTGGAAAAAAAAATAATAATAGTGGTTTTTTGGCCTTCTGTGAAGGCTCTGGACTCATGACCCACGCACACTGGCCCGAAACCCCGCAGGTTTTCCAAGGGCTGCTGGTTATATTCACCCGGTTCGGAGGGAGACGGAACAGGCCGTCCTCGTTTTGCGGCCTGGACAGGCCGCGGCCCTTCTCCTGTCTTTCCTTCGTCTCTCGTTCTGGGTCAGCAAATTCTGGTTTTCTGAAGAACTTCGGCGTCCAAATCGACGTCGCAAACCCGAACTGAAGCGTCAGCAGGGTCGCCTGTGCTGGCTCGACCCGCAGGATCGATAAAATCGAGAGAGGCCAGTCCTAATTTAACCCAAATTTTCCAAAATGTTTACTGTGCTTTGGGTCAAACCACGAGTGGTTTCTCCAGGTACGTTCTTTACCAACCACAGCTGCTATGGGAAATGCTGACCATACTCGCCCTGGTTATAAACCGAGTCCTTCAGGTCCCCAAGCACGAGTCCCGTCGTGACGGGGGGGTTGGAGAAGCCCCTGTGCCATCGTTTGGGATGCGGGCCACGATTCATGGGGCTCAAGGCTCAGTCTCGCTCCATAACCCAAGTCGTTGGGTGCTGCGCCACAAATTCTTACGGTAGATAGAGAGAAAAACGGATTATCCGAAAAAGCCTCTTGTTAACTTTCCTAGCGCTAGTTTATAATAGTGACTGGAGTGTCAGTGCAAACAAACGCTTAGAATATTTCAGAGACGCGTGTATCCTGTGTCTTGCCACCTTCGCATGTAAGCTGACAGCTTACAAATGTCTTATTGAACTGTATTACTTCAAATTGGGCAGATACTCCTGAGGGACAGTTTTCTACATTTGATCAGTGTTGCAAAAAAAAAAAGGCCGTAGGCTTTTGTGACTGCTCGTATGTTCATATTTTACACCTCTATTTGATGTAAGAATTTTACCATACTTTATTCCATCTGAGGGACGTGGGGTTTTTTTACCTGGCCTTACCAAAGGGTGCCTGGTTGTTTTAATCTGAAGCGTTTAAACTCAGTAACAACATATATAGTCTTGACTAGATGCTTTACTAATTTATTGTGGCACTGTGGTATTTAGACCACTGTTTAAGTGAAGTTTGCCAGTACAGTTAAAAGAAATTAGAGACACCATCATTGCTAAATCACTTTACCATTCAAAGAAGAACTGTAAACATATGCATTCATTTAATTATAATAGTACCAATTATAAGAGAAATTGTAATGCCGAGAGTAGTAGCTTTTATGTGATCATAATAATGGCATATATTTATCTTGGTTTGGCAAGTTAGGTCTTTCTTTAATAGTTGGCTTTGCTTAAATAGAATGTGGTTTGTTAAAACCCACACTAACCCCCACACCCTTCCATTTGTTATTGCCCAAATAATGAACAATAATCATGTGGTATAAATGATTAATGTATACATGGCTTAGCAAGTATCTCTGAGGTTTAGAAAGTGTTTTTATTTTCATTCTTGCGCTGGACCAAGCTGTAGCCCAATTACGTGTTATTCTTCGGTATTGGATAGAAAGTCTTTTTGCTTCGGTAGAAGCGGTAGGAACTCGAAGCCTGAGTCGCTCTCTTTGAAGTCGATCGGAATTTCAGCGCCGGCCCCCGGAGAAGCGAGCCCATTGTTTCTGGGGCAGTTCGCTTTGTGCGCGTTATCTGCTAAATCGCAATTTAATGTCACGTTTCCAAACAGCCCGCGTAGGAGAGCCGGAGCCCCGCATTCCGTTCCTGAGCAATTAATAACGGTCCACGCGAGGAACAGCCCACGGAGGTAGATGTGAGAAATCTCCCAATTATCCTCTCCGGCTAAAATAATCCCCCTCGGCAACGCTTTTTACCGCGCGCCTGCAACTTCCAGACCGAAGTTTAGCAAGTTCCGTATCTCGGTTTTATTTACATCTGATTCCTTTGGAGCCCTAATCAGTCCCAGCGATTAAAAGAACCAAACGAACTCTTCCCTTTCAAGATTAATTGTTTTTTTCTTAAAGGCTCGGCCGTACGCGACTATTTCCAACGAGATGGCCCTTGCGAGCGAAGGGTGCTTTATCTCGCGCGCCGCGGCGAGCGGCGCGATGTTGTCACCGCGCCGCAGACAATGCCGCCCATTTATAAGAGGATTCAAAGAGTTAAAAAAAAAAACCAAACCACAACAAAAAAACCAACCCACAACAAACCCAACGCGTTACTTGAAACTTGATATAAAACCTGTGGCCAAAGCAGGCTATGGGGCTGGAGCACTTGATTATTCTTTTATCAATAAATAAGAGTGGCATACAGTTAATTTCAGCACTGTAATTGAGCGGTGCATTCTGGGAAGCTGCAAAGCACTGTAAGATGAGGAAATGTTTTAGAGACTAATCATGAGAAGAAAGGAGCCTTTCATAGCCCTTATGATGCTGTTGTCAGAGCTAAAGGCAGATAATGATTCAGTAATAATGGCACATTGTGAATATTTAAGCTGAAAAGATTGGGACAGAATGAGCAGACATTGTTGGTTCGCTAAACCGAACAGTTGGTCTTTGGGCTCCAAAAGTATCTACAACTCAAATTTGGAGCTCAGAAGTTGCAAAATGAAGAAAAGACCGATGTTTGCGGGACGCGGGGCTGGCGGAGGGTGCTGTGTGGAGCCTGCACGGGGCCTCTTCACTTACTTTTGAAATCTGAAATTGATAGGCGAGGGGTTTTTTCGCCAGTCTCCGAGCTGACAAAGTACAATACGCCGCAGCCTGTGTAAATCTCCCTCCATTTAGGTGCCAAAAGAAATCGCTCCGGAAGAAAATCAGTTTTAGTAATGACCTAAAATATTAAATATAAAATGGAGAGCGTCATATTGCAAATAAGTAGACTCATTTGCATTTTGTCTCCGGGGCATTGGTAGCGCTATAAAGAGACACGCAGCTGAATTTATGTACATTGTCTTTTTTCCTCATTACTACATTCTGGATCTGTTAGTTGTCTTTCTTTAAACATCTGTTAAATGCAGTTTCATGAAGCCGTACGTTCCCATATGTTTGGGAACGGTATCAAAGCGCTGAGCTTTTGGCCTCCTTTACAACCTTTTGTCTCGGAGAAAAAGGTGGATGAGCTGTGGGGCCGGATTCTGCTGCAGCCAAGGGCCAGAAACTCTCTTGCTTTCAGCAGGAGCCAGAGAAGTTTTCTAAAAAGGTGAAGACCAGCACTCCTAGGGACAAAGAGCATTTATATAGACTTTACAAGATTTTTTAAAATTTTTTTTAAAGTGCAAACTTTAAAAAAAAACAAAGACGAAACTTCTGAGGCTCTCAGGGCAAGTTTTACTCTCCGTGATTTTCTACCCGGTAAATCTCAGCGAATTCAGAAAGTGTGCCCGCGTGAGGACAGGCAGGAGAAACCGTCTTCTGCGCTTTTACAGGCACAGTACGCACTAATTTATTATTATCTTTACAATGGCATAAACTATTCCAGCTCTCGTATTTCTTTTATAGAAGCACTTTTCGTGCGCGCTTTCGCACAAAGGAGAAGCAGCAAACTCCTGCATCGGTACATCTGTTTTTCCTTGAGGAAAAGCAATTACTTACAATAAACAGCTTCAAAACTTTAATCAAAATACAGTTAGAAAAAGTTTATCTTTTTGCAAAATTCTTTTAAAAGACGTGCTCCGTGTTTACAGTAACATTCATTTTTATCCATATGCTTTAAATCTGTGTATTTACTTAATTAGGCAATATTTTTAACCTTTTTTTTTTTTTTTTCCCAAGGCTTTTATTTTTAATGAAAAGTTTCTTACAAAAGTCATTTATATATTAACAAAATCTAAAATCCCGGGAGCGAGTCCTCCTTTGGGGAAAAGCAGCGTTGCTGCAGCAGTCGGCCGCCACCGCAGTTGTCCGCAGTAAAAAGAGAAACCCCGTTTCTCCATGGTTTCCAGGGCCCCAATCCTGCATACTTAGGCACTTACTTCACTGAACTACTGGAAATGAGATCACCCGCGGCTCTGGTGTGCGGGGAACGGAGCCGGCACGCCGGGATCTCTCTCGTGCCGCCAGTTTTCTCTCTCGGTGTCCCGGTGCGCCGGGCAACGTGCGGGTTTGGAACGATGCAGCGAGGGCCCGTCCGCCCTCCCGGGCCAGGGGCCACAGCTCAGGCAACTCTTTGGTTGTGTCGTGTTGTCCCCTTCCAATTTCGCTTGCACTCGTCGGTTTGTTACGGTTCCCCAGGTGAAAAGCAAATTTTAGTCTGAGGCGCTGATTTGATTCAGCCTGCTTGGGTTACGGCTAAGGAGCGGTAACTCTACTCTGTCCTTAAAGGCTTTCTTTCATTTGCCTCGCAAAGCTCAGCAACCCCCTCCGTCTCACACTAGGTGCTGGAAGCACTTTCTTGGTGCTGTGTTCAGGTGCATCGTCGTCAGGTTTCGGACTTGGGGGTCGGCAGACTCGGGGGTCTGATTTACCCCAATAACAAGGCCCGAATCGTTACCCGAAGTAGCGCTGCTAAATGCAGTGGGGGTCTGGCCCACAGATCCTCTGCCAAACGCAGTCAGATCTGGATGCGGAATTTCAGTCTCCCGAGTGTTTGGGTTGCTTTTGATCTTTCTTACCCGAGTGATAAAGAGACAAGAAGAACCAGTTTAGCGTTGGTCCATCTGAACGGTGAGGAGCCCCGGTATGATCCGCACTAACAGCGCGCCGCAGCGGGGCATTCGAGGCACACATTTCCCCATTGCTGCCGTCATCAGAGCCTCCGGTTGACGCCGTCAAGAGAAATTCATAGTTGTCAAGTGCTCGGGCGGCGAAGTCTGCGCAGGACGAACAACAATCCCCAATTTGTTTGTTCCGCCCTCTCTTTTCCTCCATCCAGGCCATCGGAGCTGTCTGGGAGCACTTTGCGTGTTGCCCTTGGCCGAGGACGGCTCTGCCTGGAGCGTGTCCAACTTGGCCTGGAGACCTTCTAATAAAGCTCAAAATGATGCTCGTTGCCAGTGAGGAGGGGGATGAGGAAGGTGAAGGAAAAGATGGCGCCAAGGTCATCGTTTTCCGGCCCGTAGCAACGCGCTTTCGCAGAAAGACGCGTTTCTCTCCCAGTTTTGCTCTGGAACGGCGCTCTTAACAATGGTGATGATAATTTCATCAGCGTGGCTGATACTTAATATTTCTCATTTACATTGCATGTTTCATCTTCAAGGCTCTTGAAGTAATGAGCTAATCCTCACAACATCCCTGTAAATATTATTCCCCCCTTCAAGAAACTGAAGCAAGGAAGTTAAGTAAATAATGCACGCGATTTATATTATGATGGCTTATAGGGGTTCTGGTGAAGGTCAGGTCCTCCTTGTATGTAGACATTATATAAATAAGAATCTATATAAGTAAATTACTCCTTGACCTGATGATTTCATACTTCAAATACACAAAACAAGCAAAGAATAGAGGAAAGGGAGCCCTATCAGAAAACCAAAATGACAAGGAGATTAAATGATTGAGCGGAGGCATTGTCTGGAGACTTGGGCTGAAGTCGGCTCTGAACCCCTGTCTGCTGTGTCCGTTTGTCCTTTCAGAGATGAGAATTGTGAAGCCCAGATTCTTAGAACTCACTTTTATCTGCAGGTGACCTGCCTTTAAAATGTTAACAAGGCCTCAATTTTGAATAGAACGTATTAGCATCGAGGTTTATATTCGTTAGGGATGCAGAATTACCTGTGGGGGACACAGGACTGGTGACTCGCTCTTAAACAGCTCGTGGAAAAGTTTTATGCTTTATCTTTTTGGCCATTTTTTAACTGGTGAAGAAGTGTAGTTAAGAGTCCATTAAAATGAAACTTAGGTTATTGCTTTACTGTAGCTCATAGCACTTGAAACTCCAGTGTCCTGTTTGTGAAGCAGAAAGGGGTTTCAGTGGGATGAGGGTGAGCGAACACATTTCTTCCGCAACTGAGGACAATTATTTCTTGGTTCTCATTAACCGAGGCTTCAGCTCAGCAGAACACTTCAGCGTTTGCCGAGCTTTCAACACAAGTCCCATTGCTTTTAATTTAGAAGAATTTACCTTTGTCACAACCTCTGCTCTGAGTCTATGGCATGTAAGCACCAGCTTAGAGTTTGGCATGTGTTAATTGTTTAAATATGTTTAGCCCTTTCCCCAAAGCTGTTGTGGATGTTTAATGCGGTATTTACACTAGCCTTAGCGCGAGGACTTGTGCTCTAGGATTGGCGCTTCAACATCTACGTACTTGCGGAGTACGCGGCAAGTGCTCTGCTTGAATTTTCTGAAGCTTTAAATTTCTGCTGGGACTTTGGAAAGTTTTTAAGAGAAAGCGCTTTTCAAGAATAAAACGTCGTCGAACATTTCATCAAGGCAACTATCTCCCCGAAGCGCAGAGTGATCGCGTATACCTCATATACCGCTTCTCCGGCGCCCGACCTCTCGGTGCGAACGCAAGTTGTGGCGCACTGAGAGCTTAAATGCTGCAACGAGTACTTACCCCCCCAAAGGAGTTCGCGTGGAAAAAAGCAGCGTATTTGGTACTTGAGGAGTTAACAAAAAGTAAGGGCAGATCCACTTAGAGAAAGGCTGGGGGGGCGGCGGGGCGGTGTCACTTTTATGTAAGAATTCATTAAAAAATAGAATTAGTTTATTTGCCTATAGTTGTCTCTCTACTATTTAAAGGAAAAGGTTACACGCGGTATATTTGGGGGAAGATTTTATTTAACACTTGGCCGCGTTCTGCTCTAAAATGAATGCTTGCTCAAGAGTCTAAGAAGGCTTCATGGGAAGAGCAAAGCAATCTAAGCCATATGCATTGGGCAGTTTGCCAGTTGTTTGCCAATATGCCCAGGCCACCTGGCTATAGATGCAGCCAAGTATGCCATTCTGACTCGCCAGCTTTAACCTTCAGGCTGCTTCTTTTTCAGCTCTTCGGAAACTCTGAAAAACCCTCCCGAGGTCGTTGCGTGGTGCGATTCCCCCCCGTGCCGGTAGTTTGTGTGCGGCCAGACGCGGGCGGCGCGGCCGCCCTGACCAGACAGCTCGCAGCACCCATTTTCAATGAGTTCTGTCTTTTGTCTGGAGAGCGGTTCAGTAGCGTTGAACCCGGGCCACGAGATGAGTCTGGAGATAGCAGACTGAAACCTTTACCCATATGCCATAGTTAGACACTTTGACTGACAAGCCACCGGGTTTCTTTTTGTTCCCGGTACTGTAGAGACGCCGTTTTACGGGTGCGGTTTAGGACGGATTTTGTTTAATGTAGTTCCCCGCTCTTAATTTCTTTTCCCGAGTATTTGCATGAATTGTAAGAGAAGTGAAGCATTTAGCATAACTCGGGCATTAATGGCGTATTGTTTCATTATCGGGGTAATTTATTTAAATGTTTATTCATTAAATTTCACTTGCAGCCAAAAATATCTCAGCATTCTATTAATCCTTAGTTACATTTTGGGTTGTGGGCAAAGCCTAAAACAAGTACAGTATCCATGGCAGCAATTTAACGTTTAGTAGATATCAGATATAATTAAGCTATTCCAAATATTGAAATTAAGGTAGGAAGGGGGGGAAAAAAAAAAAAAAAAAAAAAAAAAGATTCTATTCAATTCAGTAAACACAGCATGGGAAGTTTTGGTGTCGCAGCCAGCAAAATCTTTAACGGCATCCAAAGTAAAGGGCGCGCAGTCTGCCGTAATTGTCTTCTGCTTTAATAGAAAGCAGTTCAGGGACAGTATAACGTGGGGACTTTCCCTGGCTTTATAGCTGTTCATAAAGCCGGCGGCGAGGCTGCGTTCGCAGGCTGGGGAAGGGGACATGTGCTCCGCGTCTGCTTGGCTTTACCGAGCTCCGCGTATTTTTTCCCAGCGAGCACACGCGCGCTTGCACGAACTTCGGGCGCGCTCCGCTCTGGAAGCAGAGCCCCGCGGTTCGGGTCGCAAACCTCCCGGCAGAACTCGCTCAAAATGGCCACGGTTCCCTCCCTTGGCGCCACCGGGGCCGTAAATCTGGCACGGCTTCGTTTCGGAAAGGCCCGCGGAGCGGAGGGGGCCTGATATTTGAAACTCGGCTTGTGCGTTCGCAGGTGGGATTATTTGTGCAAGCAGGCGAGGGCGCGCAGGCGTCTCGCTCTCGCTCAGGTGGCAGCAGGACTTCTTTTTGCAGCCCGCAAAGCCCGGGTGTGGAAAAACCCATCGCCTTCCCCCCCCGCCCCACACACACACACACAACCCCCTCCGTTATTTTTTAAGCACAAAATTGAAGATGAAACAAAAGAACGAAAAGAAGATTGGGCCCCGAGGGAAACTTTGCCAAGTTTCTCGCGGAGCCCCAAACGAGCAACTTTACGAGGCGAGTTTGGCCGCGCTCGGCTCGCCGCACATTGTTCAGCGCTCCCGCACCGCCACCTGCGCCCGCTCCCCGACAAAGCCGGGCCCGCGCCCGCCGCGGAGCCCACCGGCGCTGCCATTCAATCCAGCAGGGTTTGCTGTTGAGTTGCATTGAGGTATTCTTTGTCCCGGCGGGCGCGCGGGGAGCCAGGCATATTGAATTGCTTTAAATCAGAACCCATACCGACACGTCCAAGGTATACGCTTTTTTTTGTGTGTGTGCGTGCGTTTTTTTTTCTTGTAGGGAGGCCCGTCTTGGGTTTTCTCCGTTCGGAGACGCGTTGAGGACGGGTGGCTTATTAGCGGCGGGTCGTAGCCGTAGGCGTGCGGCACCGGTGACACGTTCAATAAAGGCCCAGCGAAAGGCGCTGTTGCAAATGCACAAAGACAGACATAAAGGGAGCGGGAAAGCGTCCCGGTGGGTTTCGCAGTCTGGCAGGTGAGATGCAGCTGCAGCCGCCCCATCTGTGCCACCTTGGCCCGCGATGGCTGTCAGCGTAGGTAACCGGGGCTATGATGGGAGAAGCAGAGCAGAAATCGAGACGGAGAATAAAAATTAAGGTTAAAAGGGAGAATGATGTTCTACGGGCGTTTGGGGGATACTAACACGTCACAAATTTTCACTTTAAGCGTTCGCTGGGTCCCATTTCGTGTATGGCGCTAATACGTGCCTGGACAAATATACCCGCTGCAGTTTGTATCGTTTGTTTACTCAGCCTCGCATCAATCTGTGGTGGTTTCCATATAACATTAAATCTAAGTGATGGGCTTCGGACACCGGGCTATCTTGCTTATCACACTCTTCACTATTGTAAATCTGTTTATTGTTTTTCTGTGTGGGTGCACGTGCGCACACGCATTCTTTCTACATTGTTACTCCGTTATTGTCCTTTTATTTATTTGCACCCGGTTTTGCTTGCAGATAAAAAGATTAGTCCTAAATAGCAGCTTTGTCATCCAAGAATTTCCAAGCACTTAAAATTTTGAAAGGTTTGTTCATGAGAAGTTGTTTAGATGGGAGCATTATACCACCGTCTGGTATTTATAATAGTGAGTGTCCGCAGTTTGGTTTGATTGTTCCTCGCCAAAGCTTTTCTGCGAAAAGACAAAAAAAGACTGGGAGAAATGAGCGCTGTGTGTGCTTCGTAGCGATCCTCGCCTCTAAGGACCAGATTTTTTTAATTCCACCGTTTCTCACTGTCTTCCGACAAACCTTCCTCCCATCCCGACCACGTACCCTACGGCGAATACGCAAAAACACTCGAGGCTCGGTTCCCCTCCGCTTGTAAACACAGCGCTCCCGTTAGCGGTGAGGCCGCCCGTGCCTTTGAGGGGGAAAATGGACTTTGAAACGCTCGGGAGAAACAGCAGAGCTCTCGTTCGTGGGGCTTGGGTCGAAAAATTGAAGCCACTCCGCTTCTTTGCACCTCTGTGCCAAACAAAACATCAAATAAAGAAGTGCCGGTGCGCTGCTCACGAGCGCAGGTGAAGCAAACTAATACAGATTTCCGCGGTCTAATGACAAACAGGGACGTTCGGACGCTGCTGCCAATTCTGCATGATTGACTGCGAAGTCCGGAGAGACAGCCTCGTCCCATTGAAATCAATAGGGTTTTTGCCGTTGGCTTTCCTGGGACAAAGATTGCATTTCCAATAATCCACCACCTGATTTTAGGCATGTCATTTAGTAACTGATTCGCTGCCAATTTACAGGAGAAACTTCCCCTACTGAAGAATATACTCTACTTTTCTCTATTCTATTCTTCCCCCCCTCCCTCTTTTCCCCCACTGGCTTTACAGTTAGCAACAGTTCTTTCACAAAAGGTATCCATTTTCCTTTAGGATTTTTTGGTCTTGTTTCGCTCCGTTGGCATTTTTTTTGTTGGTTTTTTTCATATTTTACTCCATACCATAACATGGGAAATGGTCCCTCCGGGCACGAGTGCTTCAGATGAGGATGTGGTAAGCTGAGGATATAGGTTGTTGTGTTGAATCTCTTCACGCCTCTGCACATCCATAAAGGCCGGTGACACGCACTGACTTGGAATCCACACCTGGGCTCCGAATTTCAGGCTCTCCCCTCGTGTTAGGGGAAGGGGTCGCGTTCCCCTCGCCTGCTGCGGGATGCTAACAGGTATAATAGTCAGGACAGGGAAACAGAAGGATCTGTTAGAGGGAGTTGTCGTGATAAACAGGTGTGATATTCAGGTTGCTACTTCAGGGAATCTCGGCAAAAGAGGCCGGTGAGCCGAACCCTCAGCAGATGGTGGGTTTGTCATTGCATAAGGAGCAACCTGGAACGGATTTTGACTTGGTTAAACCAGAGTTGAGTTCACGGGGAGAGCGCGAGCTCCGTAATTCGTTAGAATTTTGTGTTATAACTCGGATGTCATTATAAAGCCGATCACCTTAGAATGACCACGGCGTCTCGAACGAACCCGTCGTGGTTCAGACTCTTTTGGGTGCTCCGCATACCACAGTCCCAGGGGCTGGTTTACTGCTTGGTCTCCAGCTTAGATTATAATACGTGACCGCTCACGCTGATCTTTAGGCAGGATTCAGAGCTGATGCTTAAAGTTTGGGATTCACGTGCAAATATAAATCTAGAGAGGACCTGGCTGCGAAAAACGTCTAAGTCGGTAACTGAAACAATACTTCAAAAAAGAGGAATGAAAAAAGATTCTCAAATAAATTAAGGGGAAGCATGAAATTAAGGAGAATTGAAGGCAAAAAGATGTAGTGTCTTAATAAGTCATTTTGTGTGCACACACAACTTATTAATTTACAGTTGCATTTCTGGAAGCAGCATTTCTGTTCATAACTCTCAGTTACTTCCGTGTAGGAAAATGTCGATTTCCACGAAAATTCTGTCAGCGTCGATATCACAGTTTTATCACAATTATTTATAACCCATATACCAACCTGGATATAATTAACTGTATATAATCTGTACGGCTTGCCAAATAGCGAACAGTTATTTGCGACCCAGAGTATTTGTGTAATTAAAAAAACGTCAGCTGGCGTATTAGAACCATTTCATACAGCTGGCTAAATAGTTCCGAACGTATCGGCGAATAATATATTAATTCACTGATGTATTACGTATTGAATAAAGTATTTTAATAAGTTAAATTGCATTTGACCCGTTAGAGCCGACTCAAACTCGGCAAAGTATTGAGAACCACCTTGAGTCGAAGGGGCTGAGGAGGCTTTGAATATTTTATAGATATATAGTTTATATATATATAAAAATTATATATATATTGTTATATATATTAATATATTGTTATTATTAATAAATATGTCATATATTGTTAAATATTAGGGGTTGTTGAGTTGTGCGCTCAGGAGCGCCACTGAATGAAGAATAGAGAAAAATACAGCCCTCCAAGACGCTGTTCTCCCGAGGCCTTTCCAATGTGCTAACTAGAACCTTTCCGAGGCCTAAAAGTACGTTTGTACTTTCGCATTTGCGAAAATCAATAACGGCGCCGTTAACGCCGAGTTCGCTTTTCCAGGCTCTAATTACTGAGGTCAATATTACGCAGCCATTATTTAATACAAATGAGAATAAAAAAGTTCCCGCCCTGTATCTAATCGGATTCCAGGTCCGTGTTACAACTTGGCCGTGCTGAGGAGCAGTTTGTGCAGCAGCCCTGGCAGCGATATTGCGGGAGTGTTTTCCCATATGGCGAGCCGCGTCTGCAGCAGCGTGTATAGCACTTTTGTCTGGTGCGGTGCTCTCCTTCGCCCAGGTTTTATCCGCCTAATTCAATCTCAAGAGAAGTCTAGCGGAAGGGGAAATCCAGCCCCTGCCTTTGCCCGCTGTCTTGGCTGCCTCCGTGTCCTTTACCTCTGAAGCTCTTAGGACAGGATGCCTTGGGAATGGGGTTTTGTCAGGGTTTTAGGTCAGCATCAATTCCACGAGACGCTTAAGTGATTTTGTGGCTTTCCGTTGGGCTTTTTGTACTGTATTCAGAGCGGGAAAGCAGTAAATTTAGAGAAACAACAAAATGGGTTTCTGCGTTCTCAGTGTTTTAATACAATCCGGTAATTGGCGCGTTCCAAAGTAATAAAAAAGTGTAATTTCTACTGCGGGGCGAACGTCCATTTGAAGAGGGCTCCTGGATCGCGGCAGCGATAAGCGGGCGGCGCTGTCTGTTGCGGTGTTTATCCGCGGCACCAGGATCGTCTGTTGTTCAGATGTGCGAGCTCCGGCCTCGCTTTCCGTTCGCGGCTGCCGTGGATCGTCGCGAGAGTGATGATAACGCCTCTTCAAGGTGGCATGATAGTGACAGTTTAACGTGGCAAACTTCTGCTTGGCAAACAGACAGCGACTGTTAGCCAATATTGGCGGAGACGCGCTGGTGATACCACCGAGTGTATCCTTAAAGAGGATAGTTCTTTGGACTTGATCCCGCTCCGTGTGCCTCTCAGCCCAAGGAGAAAAAAAATAAATGAAAGCCGAGTAAACGCATCCCCCCCTGCTTTTTATGGGTGCGTTCACCCTCCTTTTGTACCGAGGAATGGTTTCCCGACGTAAGCTTTTTGCTTTCTTTCCTTCTAGGAAGCGGTCCGGAGTTTGCGGAGTTAGAAAGCGCGCTTCTTACGTGCTAAAAAAGGGGGTTATTTAATGCTTATCATCTTGATCGCAGGGAGGGAGTTACTATTCGCCAGAGACCCAGGGAGTGTGTCCCAGCGAAGCCCGCAAGGCAGGACGGGGATGTCCCTCCGTCCGGCGGGGATTTTTGGTTAAGCGAGTTGGGGAAATCTCCGGCCTGTGCTCAGTAACTCAGCCCTGAAACTCCACAGCCGGAGACTCCAAACGTGACGATTCTCCTGTCCAAACGTGCTGTTATATCTTCCTTTGCCACTAGAGTACGAAACCAAACATTCCACGTGTGCTGCTGCTTAATCTCTGCTAACTTCTATTAAATAATACACTTAGGATTATTTAAAACAGTCGCTTTCTTACCAAAGTAATTTCCCTACGATGCTCCCTACTTGCCTCTCCGTCAGTAAAATAACTGCAAATGCTAACGAGCACACTTTAAATACGCCGCCTTTATGTACAAACGTAAGTTAAAATCTTAACAGAAATTCCATTTTAGTATCTATTGTAATATTTCGACGAAGAATCTCGTTCCTCGGGTGACACCGTAGTGTTACAAGGTTGTTCTTATTTTACGGCCTCGTTTGGTGGGCTGGGCGGTGCGGCTGGAAGCGGCCGCCGCGATGGCGTCTGTACCTTGAGGCCTCGAAAACGGGGCTGCGCGGATGTGCTGACGTGGTTTGCTGGTCGCGTCGAGACCTCTCTGAAATTTCCGCACCATTTCTCTTTCTCCATCGAAGCTTCCGCGCTCCCTTTTGGCAGCTGGAGTGCTCGGTGCGTGTATTTTCGCGCGCTTTGGTCCGCACGGGAGGAAGCGGAGTCGCAGCTCCCTTCAGGACGTTGCTCCAGGGCAGCTTTCTCTTGGTTTGCTTTGGAAGGAGCCTTAGGGGATCTCGGCTTGAGGCGAAGCTGTTAGGGCGAGGGTGACCACGTGGGTTCGATGGCATGAAAGCCGGTGTCACGAGCCAGAAAAGGTGCCAAGCAGATCTATTTGATCCCCCGGATTGCCTTCTCTGCTGCTCCGATGGGAATTTACCGTCCCTTCTTAGGCGCTTCCTGACGTCTCGGGAAGATGCATCTTACCACGTGCCCTGTCCCAGCAGGAACGAGCAGGGCCGATTCTCTTTTCCAAGAATACGCTCTAAATTGTCGGGCCAAAATAGAACGTGTAAGTAAAGCTTAGAGGTAATCTCTTCTTAAGCATTGACCCCGGGCCTTAGATTTATAAGCTTATTCCCGCTGTCCCACCCTAAAACTAAAATACCCAGTCAGACATGCGGCATTTACCTAATAATTTGGTGGAGCTTTATTAATGTATGCACTCGTATTTTCTCCTTGCTGTGGTGGAAAAAAAACCCAAAGTCTTGATTCAGCCTGGCTGTTCGAAGCTAGGAGGGAATAAACAGCTGCAAAGTGAGTTTTGCAATGAAAAAAAAATGTCAAATATGTAGGATATATATATATATATTAAAAAAAAAGTTATTAAAAACTTAAGATAAGATCAAAACATTCCAGACGTTATGGTCTGTGTTCCTGCGGAGCTGTGTAAAAAATGCCGGAGCTTTAGGAAAGGGAGCAGCAAAAGAGTTCATATGTGTCAAATACTTTGGGCCTTGCAGCCCATTAATGTAACAAATTGAAAATAAGCCATGATGCTCTGACTCTGATACTGTGGCGCAGTCGCGTTTTTAAAGGCGGAAAACATTTTGATTTTTTACAACAAACTCATCGGGTTTTTTACAGAGGATCCTCAGAGGTTTCTTGGGTGCTTTGCTAACATTGTGCCTTTCGGTATAAAATACGCACTGGGATTTACACCCTAGCCATGCACTTTCTAATTGGAAAAGGGTGTTCCTGAGGCTGCAAAATCCATGGGATTCAGAACCGAGCTTTCCTTTTGTACTGGGGCCGTGCAATCTCCAAATTAAACACGAAAATGCTAGCTAAGATTTTAATATAATGAGTGAAACAGATGATCTGCAGCAAACGAGATCTTTCCTTTTAAATTATGGATGATCAAAATCACACCTATAGTTATTATTTTCCCAGTCTCCACAGAAGGTCAGAAGTACCTTCAGCTACCCGGATGCAAATCTGGAATAGTTTCAGCCAACTTACCGAAACACACAGCAGACTGATTGCGTTGGTGAAGAAAAAGAGGTGAAAAAGACGTGGCCTTTTTAACACCGTCTTTCCATACTGTGATTTATTTTAAGGTTTATTTAATCCTCGCTGTATTTCTTATTGGCTGCAGAGAGTTTTTGAAAATAATCTCTTTTAAACCTGTTGTTGCGGTCTATGATCAAATATTTTAAAGGCCGAGGCTGGGACTTGCCACTTGCGGAAAGCGCCTCTTCTAATTGCCTAAGTACGAAAGTCAGATGTCCTCGTGTACCATCTGAAAAGATAACGGTATTTTTTGTTTTCAGCTGTGCTGTAGCCTCCATATCTTACTGTCAAGAAGCTTCTTTTGGGCCCGAGACAGGTCACGTTGGAAGTCAGTGGCTAATCAGCTCCCGCTGCACATCGTCTGCTTTCAGCTTGAATTATCTTAGGCAGACATCCTGGCGAGCTGCAACACAAACCTCCGATGGCTTAAGCCTGAGAAGACCCGAGTTTGGCAGCCGCTAAGTTAGCGAGGAGGAGAGGAAAAGAAATCCTATCTCTTCTGGTGCTTTTCCCGTCTTGGTTTCCCCACTGGAAATCAATAAGGGTGGTCGATGGTTGGTTTTGAGTTGTTGGCTACGTGCTGGAGTTTTCTGATGTAAACCTGGGCTGTCTGGGTTGCAGAGGCTCTAATGTGTCAGAGGAGGTTTGATAGCTGCCACAGCCATCCCAAGTTACACTTTATTTCCAGTGACAGCCTTTGTAACATAAGAAGGGGATGAATTCAACAGTTATAAGTGGAGATCAATCTTGTACGCTTACCGCTTGGGAGGAGGGGACCCGTTCCAATTTTTAGATAAACCCATTAAGGTATTTTTTGAAGTTCATGCTGAAAAAATGCTGTGTGAGATAGGACTGCATTTCGGTAACATCACTTTTTCCCCCCACAGATATTTCTGGCTTCATTCAAAACTCCATGAGTATTGGGTTTTTTTGCTCACCTCTATGTTGAAATTATTCAGCATGAAGGTACGATGGAGTGGCTGAAAAAAAAGTTTTTATTGACTACAAAGCAACAACTCGGGGTCTTTTTGTTAGCACTTCCATAACCAGAACAGCTAAAATAGTAAGAAAATTGCATATGTGGTATTTTACAACATATATTCTCTCTGTTCAGGTGAAGGACCTTTATCCATGAGGGAAGCTTGAGTTGTGAGAAACGTGCAGGTCTTTCCTACATTTAACGAGACAGTGTTGGTACAAGAGTTGTCTGCTGCCCATCTCTGTAATATGGATTTGTCTGCTGTGGCAGTGGTTTGATGTCTTTCTGTCTTCTTTACTCTCATCTTCCGTCACATCTCCTCTGCAAGAATGCTTTTCCTTTCTTGCCTCTCAAGGTGACTTTATTCCTAAAGCACTAGGGTTACGATGCATTTTCTTTGGCGCTACAGTCTGCAAAGTTTAAAAAGAGGATTATTATTTGCATGAATAACTACCTAGAAGTACAATAAGTTATGCTAGCAGGATGTTTGAAGGGAGATAAAAGATGAGCAGGGGAGTTGCCTCCGCCTCTCACTGTTGCAGAATCCGTGCAGGTCGCTGCTTTCTTCTGTTTCTGGCAGATTTGGAGAAGGGACAGATGGCTGTGGACCATGTAGCGGTTCCTCTGTAGCAAGAAGACTTCTCTTCATCTTCTACTCACTCTTTACTCACACCTTTGGCCTTGATAGTAGCTGTTTGCTACGAGTAGTCAGAAGGAAGTTCTGTCCTTGGGTCTGCTCGTGGTTGGCTTCAGTGGGAGGTGACTTCAATGGAGAGCAGATGAAGGCTGAACCCGGACCATACATATTTGAAAAATGTCATCCAGCCCTCCCAACCCTTCTCCCAACGTAACATTGGTCACCTTGGCAGGGAATTCAGTGAGGGTGCCTGATCCTGTAAAGTGTTATTTACGTGAGGTCCGTAGATTTCAAGGAAAATGGTTTTAAGTTGTCCTGCCTTACACGAATATTAATTGCGAATGTGATTTTAAGATCTAAGAAAATCAAAACGCTTAAAGCAGGCCTAGAAAAGTCTTTGAAAATTGTGACGATACGTCTTTCGTATTACCAACGTGACACTGTTATTTAAAGCACTGAAACTGCTCTTTGAATTTTATTTCAATATTTAACCAATAACATTTAAAGATGTGCACATGAAGCAAGTATCTTACCCCAGTACACTTTTCGATATCAATCACGCTGTATTAATTGAAAGGATTTGGTCTAATCTCATAAAGAAACAGGCAAACTCTTGGCTTTTCTCTAAAGTAAAAATATATCACTCATGTCATCCATTACTGTGCTATAATTATGGTAAGTGAAGCAGAACAGAATCGATGGAGCAATTTATCAATGCATTCCCAACTATTCCAGCACGGCTGACGTCATGCGGCTGCAGATACTGTCCTTCAATATAAAAGATATCCAGCGGTGTCAAGACTTTATTCTGATCTACTCCAGCATAATATTTTCATATTTAATATTGTCATTTCAATTATGGTTTAATTAATTTATTTCATTCACTATGAAATTGCACTTAATTAGTTGGCTTTTAATTCTCCCCCCCCCAAATTAAAATTTCAAAAGGGCAAAAAAGAGAGGGAGAATAAAAATCCCAGACATTATTTAATTCAGACTTCAAGGTCAAAAAACCCGTACAGTTTAAACTTTATGCTAATAGAGCATAAACTTGATCTCTTCTGTTCCACTCTAAATTATTTCAAGATAAGAAGCAGAATATAATGTGTGTAGTAAGCATTTCCAATAGACATTTGTCTTCACATATTAAATACTTCCCCAAAATGTCGTTTTAATACTCGGATACTGTTTAGTACCCTCAAATATTTGCCTTTTTACACACTCTTTTTTCCAAGTGTTGAATTTTAGCCATATATATTATCTTTTAAGTTTTATTCAAATAGGTTGACAGAGCTAGAGCTCGTGTAGACTAAACTTTAGTGAAGCAGTCCTGGAGATAGCACTGTTTGTTCTGTAAAAACACTCACCCCGCATTCCTCCCGAAGTTATTAAATGTGTTTACACTACATTAAATATGAAAAATTGACTTCTTCAGCAAGGGGATTGTTTAAAATACTGGGAGAAATATGGCCGGAATACCTCGCCGTACCCCTTGGCCCCGAGGAGCGGGACCCGGGCGCTTCCCCCGGCTCCTCCATCCTCCTCACGACCGGGGCGTCGATCCGCAAAACGCTTTTCCTCCCCCTGGGCCAAAGCGGTTTCTAACAACCCTGCCTTTCTTCAACTGGCACAAAGTCCTCCTTGGGATTTTGGCACTGTCAGAGTGCAAAGCGCTTGGTCCAAAAACACGGCGATCCTGTGGGGCGGGGAGAAGGAGGGAAGTGTTTGTTTACACCTTGCACCACCGGCATCGGGCTCTCCTGATAAACTGGGCTTCTTTGAGGCGTCTGGAATGACATTTTTCTCCTCAAACTTTTTCTTTTTTTTGTCTCCGGGAGAGGAGCACGTGGAAAAGTTCGTCAGGAAATTGAGGTAGTTTTTCCCTCATACAACAGCTGCGGGTTTATGTGTTGTGTATGGTCTCCCCTGTTATCCCCCAACACAGCATCTCCTCCTCCCCGGTGGGAGCCTCGTTAAACAGTGATGAAAGGCAGCGTGTCTTCTATATCCTGTCGGCCACTGTCTCCCCGTTTTGCTGCAGGCCCCAGGGGGAACATTCCCTCCATCGGGGGTTCACGGGGACCTTGGTGCCAGGGGCCCCAGCGGGGCTTCACCAGCACCATGCCCGGGAAAGGGTTAAGGCGCAATGTCCCTCGCTCTTTAAAGATGTACTTGTAAACCGTGGTGCTGGGTGGATTTATGAAGGGCGAGTTTACCTGATATTACACGGTATTGTTTAATTTGGACTATATTTAACCAGCGCTGTGTTGAAACAGTGTCGGCGAGCTCTGAGAGCTTGCCAGGCACATTCTCAAAATGGTTGCCAAGCTGTAAGATGGCTGCCAAGGTCTGACTGCACTGAACAGGTCCAAAATGGTGACCAACTTCTCAGAATTTTCCTGCCGATTTTCTTTGTTGTTGTTGTTCTTCCCAAAATAAGGAAGATGCCGGACTTGGCACCAGCCTCTTGGCACCACGATTTATAGTGTCATCCAGAGATTCAAGTAGTTACTGTGTTCTTGTTTCACAGCACTTGGCAGAAAGCTGCGTAGGGGAGGACGTGAGGTGAAATAGCCGGTGTAAAATAACATTAGCGTTTTCCTTCCTTGGCTAAAAAGTACCAAACATGTTGTGGGGGGAAAAGAAAAAAAATAATTTAAAAAAAAGGAGTAAAAAAAATTGAAAGTGTGTGGTAGGATATTTGAAAAGAAATCAGCAGAGAGCAGCTTTGACCAAAGTCTCAGACTTTCCTTTTGGGCTGCAAGTCTAAAGTGGTGCAAACTTTATCTCCAACAGGTTTATGATTTTTTTTTTTTTTCCCCTTGCATTTGTTTACCGGAGTTTATAGCAGTTTCTTTCTGGCAGTTGTGCTACTTAGCAGATTGAAATAAAATCATAAGGGTGAATTAAAACACACTGCTGTTAGTGCTGATTAGAATTTTAGCTTAGTGTAAATACCGGATGCAGTGTCCAACTTTTCAGGGACTTGGCATAGACTCAACAGGGATCTCCGGGCTGCACAGGAGACAGTGTGTGCTTGCAAGCTTTTAAAATACTTGGATAGGTGAAACTTGCTGCTTCTGCTCGCGTGCTAGCTAGTTTAGTGTCTGCATAATGCATTATGTAGTCCATGGTGGCCTAGCACTACAGGGAAAGAAAAAGGGAAAAAAAAATCAAAGCTTAAGACTAAAAGGCAAATAGTTCAATCTAAGAACTTTAAATGTATTGATCTTTATTTCTATTCTGATCATCCCGTGCTAAACCCTTGCCTGTGCATACAGGCAGTAAGGACAGTCCTAGCTAAATTTTGAATTGCACTTGAAAATAAGCAGCTTGCCTGAGGACAAGTAATTTCGAAAATATTAAATGGTTCTTTATGCAGCTGGAAAATATTTGTAGTTACAATAACAGAATGTTAGAGTCTTTCTGTCAGTACAAATACCTATATTCAGGTGGATTCTATTAGTAAAAACTCCATTTCTCGTAGTCTCACTCTCAGCCCACAAGTATGTCCATTTTCATCTGGTAGGAGTTTTCAGTGTCTCACGTTACCTCTGTATATCTTCACCCTTTAAGGAAACAACAGAAAAGCCAGCGTTATCATCCAGGGGTGATGCGACGGCTTCCTTCAGTCAGTCGTTTGGAAGGTATTAAACCAGCAAAACGATCGACACCCGAGTCCAAATGCTTCATCTCCGCTATTGCGTATCCTCTGCTGGTGCTGGGTCAATAGGCCACATCATTTCTTCTGCAGGAATGGCGAGGACCCTGAAATGTTCTCTGCCCTTATCCATTTGCTTGAGAAAATTCGCAAGGATGCAGATGCCTTTTGCGGTGATTTTTGCTGTTTATTTCCACATTTCTCCCATAACCCGTGCCTTTATGTCTTTCTAGAGGTTATAAACATCCCTTTAGTTCAGCCTGACTCTCTTTCACTGGCAACCTGTATATCCATAGTACTCCGTAGAACAGGGTATTATTTTTAATGATGTAATTTGAACTCTTGATTCTGTGGTGAAAAGATGAGATTAGACACATAGCCTCTAAAAAAGTATTGGATACCGGTCAGGGCACATGGAGTTTAATTGAGCCAAACGCATTTATTGAGTTATATACCAGATTCTCTGAAACTTGTTTTCGTGATATTTTAATATTATGCATTACCAAAATTTAGAGCAGTCAAAATACAAGAAAATAAAAATAAAAATCAAGAGAAGTCTTGCGTATCAATGAGATTAAAAAAAAATCAGTGTGGAAACCAGACGCGAACACTGCTGTCCTTAGTGAAGGCTTGTAAAAAATGATTACAGCAGGATACTGGGCTCATGTTCTCAATTTAATCTATCTTTCTGTCGCTTTAATTGAAAACTATGAATTTAAAAGACAATGTTTCGTCTGCTTTAAATAAAAAAAGCACAAGGTTTGGGAAATTCTAAAGGTAGCTACAGCGCGCACACCGGCAGAAAAATTGTGCATCTCCACGTTTTTGATCGAATCGAGAAGCTCGTTCTGCTGTATGATTCTTGCCTTTGTGTTTGAGGTCTAGGTAGACAAACCCTCATCATCCGCTGCAAGCCTGATTTTAAATGACTCGAGTTGACTTATTTGTCTATTTACATAAATATTCAAACATGCCTAGTTTATGGAAACTGAACATTAAGACACTTCTGTGTTGTAGCTTTTATGAAATTATCTCTGGGCCATTTTTCCCCCTCGTATTAGTGCAACTCCTGCATGTAAAAGTTTTCTTCTGATTTACGCACCGGTAAGTAGGAGGAGAATTATGTCTATGGTATTTTGCTTTAAGTAGCCATTATTAGTCCTAGGTTCTGATGTTGTTACGCTCTCGTATAATGGAAACAACTCTGTTGAAACTAATGCAAATGTGGAGTGAATATTGTGAAACGGTGGGACCGAGAAGAGGATCAGGCCTTTAGTTTACAACTTTTCAGACCTGTGAGTGTTTCTCCCGTGAAGAGAGATGAAATCCCTCGGAAGCTTTTGGCACTTTTGCTTGTTTGTATATTCTTCATGTACACATCACGTGCATCTGTGTGTACGTATATATGATATGTGTAAAAGTACTTTTTATATAGTAACTTTCTGCATAGGGCAACCCAAACAGCTGTTATTCCTTTTTATAGCTTCTTTAATCTATGTGCCAACAAGTCAGTTTACAAAATCTGTTTTGTTGATGACTGCTGCGATAATAATTGTGGTGTTTTGTGGCTTGGCAAAAGCCTGGGGTCTCCTCCGAGGACTCTTGCCAAAGCCTTTGAAGGGGTTGAGGTGGATTCACTGCCAAAATGAGTCACCACTCTCTATTTTATTTAGTGTCCTTCTGCCAAGGCCTTAGACACTTTCTGTTTTCATTCTTTTGTAGGCTTTCCTTCCCACATTGTGGTTTCCTTCACAGCCAGAGTAATGTGTTTGCCAGCATAGGTGAGAGAGTGTGGCTGACTCTCCAAATGCCACTGCTAGACTATGCTTAAGGGTTAGTGGTTAGCTCTTGTGCTTTCTCAAAATGAATGTGCAAGATTTAATTATGTGCCTATGAATTATAAATCGAAAAGGAAAAAAAAAGACCGCTGCATCTGATACAGCGCAATGCAATAACCTAGAGTGAGGTCAAGGGATTTCTGAGGTCTGTCGGTGTTTGCTTCTCCAAGGCTCTGTACTGCAGCATCCTTTGAGTTATTTTACTTGGGGTTGTGCTGGTCAAATCAGAGAAGAGTTGCTCCTCTAGAAACAAACAAGCTTATTATTATTATTATTATTAATAATAATAATAATAATAATTTTTTTAATCTGAGGCTGGCCTTTCCGCTAACTTTCTTCTCCATCCAGAAGCAGCTAATTGTTCTGTTCACAGCAGAGTAACAGATGCGTCGTAGCTATCCTGACACTTTGCATGTCCCACCCAGATGTCTCGAAAAATTTGAGAAACCAAGATGAATGGATCTGACATGCTGACATCCTTCATACAGATGTGAAAACCCGAGGCACGGAGACGTGAAGCGATTCGGTCGGAGTCTCATAGGAAGCCTGCGTGAGGCCTGGAAACAGAACCCGCATCGTCTGACTCATTGGCCTTTGCTTTAACCACAAAAACTTCCTTTTTCCCACTATGCTGAAAGTGATATGTTTTGGCCTTCTTCTAGATAAAATGTTAGATGTAGAGATGGCCTAGATATCCTTACAGTAAAATGGATAATTCCTACTCGGCTGATGTTGGATGATATGAGTCATGACTTATTACAGTATCTGTGGTTTTCGTAGTGCTGTGAGGTTTTGCTATGAATGAGGAAAGCAATAGGGGGATTTCAGTTGACTGCTAAGCAAAATTAGAGTGGAAAAAACACATGGTACCCTAAAGAGTAACGGCAGTATTAGCTTTGCAAAAAGATTTTCTGTTCCTCATCAATAAAATGCTACGCTACGAGGGAGCTGGATGGTTCTGTACTGAGGTACGAACCTTGGTTTGAAAGGGCCTAAAGGAGTTAGTGACGGCGTTCCCCAAAACTGTGCTCTTAAGTGACTATCTGTATACTGAGGTACATAAAGAGGTGATCCTGCAGGATTTTTGGGTGTCACACCTGATTTTCCAGTAAGTTGCTCCTCAGTATCTGCTACCAAGCAAAATTATTCTAAGCGTGTGTTTTCGAACACCAAAAAAATAAACGCACGTTAGCAGACAGCCTAGTCCTTTGTACGCTTATGGAGCGGAGCCAACTCAGGAGAAATGTTTTCAGCTGTCCTTTTCAGTGTCTTTTGCTCTGTGTTTCACTCTTCGTTGCCTTCTCCCTGTCTTAGGAAATGGGCACAAAGGCAGCGCAGCCCTCAGTCCTGTTCCAGTCACTGCTTTGGGGTAAACTTTACCCAGAACACAGTTTAATCCCAGGGATTTTCTGTGTCCTTAACAGTGCGTAGATCTCATATCCCCTCCACACACCTTTCCAGCTTGCTTCGGTTTTTTCCTTCTTACGTTTCTTCCCCTCTCTCTTTGTCTCCTTCTGCATCACTCCTTTATTTTCTTCATCTATCCACATGCCAGCTGCCTGTTTTTATTTCGTTGTGGACTGTGCTGTACATTTCAAAGCCTTCTTTCTCCCCTTTTATTTCTGATAGTTCGTTCTGCAGGCACAAGGCAGCAATCAGTGTGGCTTGCTCTACCTGAAGCGTCTTCAGAGAGCGAAACAGGCAAAACCTGATGAATCCTGGTGAAGTTCACTTAGTGGGAGTCCCCACAGATAAAATTCCTCTGCCTGGAAGCTCTTTATTCACCCAGGCCATTTGTCATTGCCAATTAGTAGTGAATGTTCAGGCTGGGTCACTTACTATCTGTAGTAAGAGCGCGAGTGATAAGATTGTACATCCTTTGGAGAATGTGAGCAAGGGTCCCTCCTGGGACAACCTGGCCACACCTGACCAGAGTTGCCTTAGCATGGGGTTTGGCTTCACAGATTTGAAATTGAAGTTGCAACTGGAAAGAAAACACCTTCTTGCTTTTAATGAATCTAGTCAGCTTCATTTTCTTTCAAGAGTTGTGTCCTTTTTTTCTTCAAAAAATTCTATGGTGTTCGTTACGCAGGCAACTCTTAAACTTTATATGGAGTGTGGCTGATTGTGACTGACTTCGTTTTTAAGTGAAAATTAAGAGATGATTTGTGTGGTTCAGCCTAGGTTGTCTGTGTGCCGTGGGTTATGGCATTTGCTTCACCAGTGACAGCATTAACAATGCAGGCTTTATTTACTAGAGGTTTATAGTGATACCACAACTGATAGAAATCTCTGTAGTTCCACTGGTTTTAATGGAATTATTCCAGATCTGGCTGCAGATCCGATCTGTAACACAGCACTCCACATTTTCAATTACCACTACGGTTTAGGAGAGTTTTAAGTAAATTCTGGGACCCAGTGCATAGTTATCACTGGGAGAACCTATTATGATTAAGAGGCAAAAAACCACTTTGTCGTAGAGTTAAGTTAGGATTTTTCACTCAATGATCTGTATTTGCCAGACTGGGGAGGACACAGAGATACCATATCTATTTATTCCCTTTTCCCATTTTACTGTTTTGAAAGCGTTTTCTTAGTACCGCAGCTCTTGTTCAAAAGTATGGAAGTTAGAAGACAGAAAAAATTCGAGAGCACGTGGTGTATAGTCCATCTTTTCAATGCACGAGGTAAAGAAATGCTTGCTTTACCTACAGGCAAGTAGCATTATGAATAGAAGAAGAAGAAAACTTTCAGTTCAGTAAAAACTTCTGAAACACAATAACAGAGCCTGCACTACATCATATTCGAGAATATATCGCTTACCTTGCAGAAGTAGATTGAGGGTATTCATGACCAGTGGGGAATTCCCTCGTGTGTAGTAATCTCTGATTATTTGCACCTGAAATTCTTCACCAGCATAATGTCCTGTAGCCGAGGCTTATATAAAGTTCAGTTTTTATTAATTCAACCTTCTAAGCACAGCACTTGCTTCACATTCGTGATTACAATTATTTATTTAAGTAGAAAGAGATATCTAAAAAACATTTTGTGGATTATTCTGAATCTCAGAGGGCTCTTTTCTATACAATGCTTAATGAGCAATCTACTTCGGAAAATAACTAGATTTATTGTGGGCAGCTATTCTCTACCCAAAGTGAAGTGGTATAAATATAGTGGAAGGCACATTTTAAACTATTATAATAATAGGAGCACTGAAAGAAATAAAAAAGATTTTTTTTGCTTTTTTGGTATGGCAAGCCATAAAATGTACAATGGTGCAGCAGAATGAATGAGCGCCTGTTCCGAAGGGAAACTTTCTGCACACCAGAAGGCTGACTGCTGAAATAATGGAGCCATTCACAAATATATTTTTTTGTGTAGCAAATAATAAAATAGTCGGACAATGAAGCCTCCTCAAGTGCATAATAGATAAAGAAATTTAAAAAAAAAGGAGGGAAATAAAATTCCATCTTCAAGATCGTGGTCGGAGCAGTTAGAAAATGTTTGTGAAGGCCGATCCTTTGCGAGTCTGTGTGCTCCCGATGCTCGCGGGATGAAGCGTTTTGTGTGCTCTGTGTTTAGCGAAGCCCTGGGGAGCGGGGCACCCTCCAGGTTGTCCTTTCTCGTCATATCGGGAGCGGTTTGCCCCGTCGGGACCCCCGTGTGCAGGCAGGGGCGGGAAAAGGAGATCTCTGCAGGTTGGGAGCAGCACGGGCCCGGTCTCGAGTGCGCGAGCGTCATTGCGGGGCTGTCTGTACAACAGGAGAGGCCCCATCAAGCCGTGAGTTTTGACCCGCTCGGTCCTGGGTGCATAAATATTCAGCCGGCAATTCTTCTTTTTGCTGTTCTTCGCACCCGGCGTTAAGTTTTAGGCACTTTTTAGATGTGGTTCCTTATCTATGCCTAAAACACAGGTCGTTAAACCACATTTCTTACCATACCGCATTATTGACACCGTAGTTAGAGCTGAGGTGGTGTTTGAAGTCTAAACCATACCTTTTTGTAGTTTATATATTTATTAAGATTAGATGCATATATAATATATCCTTTTCTTCATGGGTTTGAAATGAAACAAAGTGAAGAGAATTACTTTCTACTTTTGCCCGCTTTTATTTATGGCCGGTTGGAGCCAGAGCTCTGCAGATTTATACTTGGCAGCAGAATAAGATGCTGTGCTTGCCCTGCTCCCCTGGCAGGCCCAGTAAATCCTGAGCTCTCGGAGGTAAGGGCTTTCTCTTTGTTCTTTGCTTAGACAGCGCTCAGCAAAGCGGGGCTCTGCAGGGCGGCAGTCCTGGGCGCAGAACTGGTAATAATTAGTGATCCCCGGAGCTGGCAGCGAGGTCCCTGTGCAGGGTTAAAGGATAAGAGCCCTCTCCTAGATCATGTGAAGCAGGGACTGTCCGTAGGTGTTTCGACAGCCTCCGACACGGGAAGAGTTTCTGCTTGGATTATGGGACCTGCGGAAGGTTGATAAACCTGCAAAGTCAGATATTTGGTGCATTCACCCCTCCAGTGTCCTTGCTTCTTGAGCTCAACAGCACGCAGCAAATTGTCCTGGAATACGTACTGGGTGTTTCTGTTGAACAAGGAGTGGGGAAAAATCAGAAAAAGGATTTTGCCTAGTGAGGGAGCATAAGACAGTCGTGATTTATTGCGGGCTTGCCTGTCGTGACTAATGGATTCAGCCCCTGTTAACCGAGCTGTGACACTTAAACTGACTCTTTTTCTTTAGCACCTTCCCTCAATTTGGACCAAACCGCATCCCTAGCAAGAAAGACATTCTTCTTTTCTCCAGGTTACATTTTTGGGGTTTGAAATGAAGGGGGACTTCAGGGACAAAATCCACAACCACACCGGTGTGGTGTGGTTGGGGTTACTTCTGCCAAGAAGTTGGAGTTTCAGGGCACATATATAAAAACACGACTGCGTAAACTTCTGTAACACCTCTGGCTGCCTTTCCTCTGCTGCCCTTCCCCACTCTCCCCTGCTATTCCTATTTTATTTAGGCTGCCATAATAAAATTAGTATCTAGCAGAGACGAGGCGAACAAGAGCTTTGCGAGAGCGTGCTGACTCAGGGCCTTGGTTAGTCGATAGAATAAGTACTCACACCTTACTCACTGGGGTGGGCATCGTACATCCACGTTGCCTTAGTGACATGGGGCAAGTTAGGAGACATTTGGAGGACGGATCTATAGTTGATTTTATCACATAAATTATTTTCATAGCTTCTTCAAGGTGAGAAAGCTGTCGGAAAAGGATGGGCCAGGTTCCTCTAGTCATTGAGCATTGTTGGGCGCTGCAATGCAAGGAGGGATTGGGTTTTATAACTGCCTTGTTTCAGTTTTAGACACTTATTTTTAAACTTGGGTTTGCTAAATGGAGAAATTCCTCTTTTGGATCCAGCATGAAGTATCTGATCTCTGAGCACGTTCACAAACCAGTTTACTTTCGATAGGAAGTTTACAGGAACAAAAAAGCAAACTTTTTTAGAGTATTATATATACTCTTCTGACTAGATCATGGGCTACATAGTAATTTTAGGAAGGCAGCTCAGTTCACATTTGAGAAGTTAAGTTAAAAAAAAATGAGTTTGAAATTCATAGGACGAGAGAGACATTCCTACTTTATTCTTATGGTTTGGCATCAAACCAGTCGTATGCAAATTTTAAATTGTGCTGCTAAATAGTTAAATAAGCAGATCTAAAGGGTGTAAGGTTCCCAGATCCTTTGTAATATCCACGCACAGCTCATTTTATATCTTCTACCAATACATTTTGAATCATTTTTCTGATTTTATTGAAGAAAATGTCTGCAATTTTGATAGGAAGGACTTGAAAAAGATAGTTGAATCTGGGTAAAATATTCATAGATATAAGAACTCCTAGTACCGGGAAAAGGCTGCTGGGTGCCTTCACGACTGTTCTTCTAATTTCCTAATTTCTGCTTTCCCCGTTTTCTGTGCTGTGTGTTTAAATAAACTCTTCTGGTTCTGTCTTTCACACATCATTGCTTTTTTGCTTCAAAGGCTCCTTTTAATAACTTATTCTTTGGTTTAATTTTCTTTTGAACATGAATTGGGCTTCACCAAACACTCTCTACAGCTCACGCCCACAGATACCGAGAGCGGGGTTGCTTCAGTCTACATGTGATTTTGTATACCGAGCTTACTCTATACTGCATTGGCTGCCAGAGTTGAGTTTTCAAAATAGTCTCCATCGTAGCTCCTTCTTTTACCAATCCCATGGTTGGGGCTGCCACTTTTCTTCCCTCCTCTTTGTGGAAAACAGACCCCACTCCAGGTTTGCACGGAATTTCGTCCACCACCATATGTTTTTAGTAATTGTATAGGAAGGGGAAAAAAAAAAATCACTTTTCCCTTGTCAGGCATTTCTAGCCACACTTTTTTTGCAAAGGGCTTCATCAGAAGTGGCTGAAATTTGAGACTATTCATAGAAGTAGCCCACAGAGAAGGTGAAGTTTGAGAAAGAAAATAGAAAATATAGTTAAGCCGTGATTGAAAAATCCCTTCGGAGCGTGTTTGTGGGAGCCTGGCCTCGCACCAAGAACACTCTTTGTTTCGGCGGCGGCGCGAGGGCAGCCGGGCCGGGCAGATGCCGTGTGCTGGCTGCTGTCAGGAGCACCGCTTTCCAGAACCGCTCCTTTATTCGCCACCCTTGTAGAAACTTCGCTTTGCGCTGCGTTGTTTTTCCGCTGCTGCACCTGTGCCCTTCAGTGGGCGCTGCCTGGGCCTGCTGTCTGCTGCATGGAGATTAATCGTAGGACCCTTTGTGCAGCGCTCTCGGTGTGTTTCCCTACTTTCATTTGGTTTTTCGCTTTGATTTTCCCTACTTTCGTTTGGTTTTTAGCTTTAATTTTTGGTACCTTGCACGCGAGGAAGCGTATCTCGCTGTTATTCCTCGTTTCTTGCACTGGGCAAACTACTGTTAATGGTAGAAAGAATAAAAATATCACGTTAAAAACTAAAATAAGACACTCGGTGGACAGACACAAACAGGGGCAGGGGGAAATCGAATGCTTTTTGCCCTTTGGGATGAGTTGCTCAGGTTGTAGATAATCCCGCTAGAGTAGGAACAACCCTTTGGGATGGTGAGGCCTATGCAGCACCTGCAGCCTTGGGACCAGGTTGCTGAGGCACCTGGGTGGCAATGGGAATTAGTAATAGTCATCATATAATTAGTAATTTGTGTGTCCCAAAGGGTTTACAGGTTACGAGAAGAAGAGATTAAATAAAAGGTAGTGCTGGTTCTTTGCAGTCTTTGCATGGTTTATAACGGGACCGGCACGAGGCCCTGTGAACAGCTTTGAACATTTTCTTCTGTAACATTTGGTGTAAATTTTAACTTTCAGAAACTTATCTTTTATGTGGTGCAGTTTGCTTTTATGTCCCTACTGTCTAATCTTATCTTCCCATGTGCTGAAATGTAAAAATTCATTGCAATTATCTTTCCTGCAGTAAGATATCAAGGAGTTGGTACATTGTAAGGGGACTGGGTTGAAGTACAATCAACACACAATTTTTGGATCTAAAAATATCAGTGCTTCAAAGGTCAGCGAAATAATAAATCCTGTTCTAAGCGTATATATAATACATATAAATGCACACTGTAAATTTGCTTTATAGATTTTCATTGAAGTGCTTCACAGTCCGATGAGAATTTCAGAAGGTTTGGAGTTTATCTGAGGTCGCTGATACAGGGAGAGAGGCCGCAGGACCAGGTTGTGTCCCTTTCGGCCGAAAAGAGCCGCTTGCCAGCTATTGAATTTGGGGAAAACCCATCGGGTTTTCCCTCCGAGAAGTCGGTTGGATGCCAGCGGCCTCCTCCTATGGCCAAAGTCACTCCTGTTGATGTAAATAGGAATAAACCCTCATATCACGCTGGTGACTCCTTTGTTTCCCCGAGACCCGCACGGGGTGCAGCTGCCGGAATAGTTTGTGGGCAGGGGATCCATAACCATCGGCCCACACGTTAACAGCGTTTCCAACACAGAGAATGTCGAAATTCTTGTAGAAATACTCCCGGAGCACGCGTCCCATCTCGTGCTCTTTTCCTTTCCATGGGAAAAGATGGATTGAACCAAGCCATTGTAAATAATATAATTGACCGGAGGCATTTTTAGATGCACGAATGCTAAAATGGATTTTCTCTAGCATATAAGGAGAGGAGTCTTTTTTTTCCCTCTCCAGATGGTATAATGTATTTAAGTTTGGTGGTCTCGATGTGTCTTTATTAGGAGTAACAGTTAATAAAGAGGTAGCGGTCACAGAAATTGAAGGACTCCCATCTCTTTCTCAAAATAAGAAGTATTTTTAAGCAGCCCCAACGTTTCTCGCACCGGGCTAAATAAAGCATTCCCGAACAAAACAAACCCGTCTTCCCGTTTAAGGCTTTCGCCGCACAAGTCCCGTTGAAATTCGTACTAAGAGGGCTCGAGAATTTCCCTGCCATGGAGGATCCCAGCGGCCGCCCCAAACACAGCTGGGGGCTCGGGTCTGAGCGGCCGACGGTGGGAGCTCATCGAATGGCAATGTCTCACGTGCGACGGCGGCGCGACTGCGAGAAGCACGTCTGGGTTTAACTACGCTTTCCGGAGTGTTACAGGCAATACGGTTGCTCTTTTCGCCGGGTAGCGCTTACTTTTTCTTCGGGCTCACGAATATTTGAATACAATTATTCAGTCCGCCGGACATCTTTCTCCTCCCGTTTCTGCTTCCAACAGCGGTAGAATTTAGTGTTGATTTAAAAGGCTGCCGTGCCTTAAAGCAGATTGCAGAGTTTGCACACTGTGAATTGTAATTAAAGTGTAAGGGGTGCTTATTATGTCAACAACTGGCATGAGAACCCCCGAGCAGCAGGTGACCCCAAACATGTGACGTTTGTGACAGCTAGGATCCTTCTTTCACTGGTTTAGCAATCTGAAAGACCAAATTGAAAGAAGCCCAGAGGCTGTATATTTCATTAAGTCCCAAGGGAAGTGTGGGATACAGCTTCCTTCTGCTTTGCTGGGACGTAGCCAAAAACTTTCTAGAGGCTCTGTTTTTGACAGAGGCTTTGCTGAAGGCCGGGGAGGGAGGGGGGGAAAACCCTTCCACCAATCACCCATAGGACCATAAATTTGACATTTCCCACAGTTTCTTTGAGGCACTGGTGTTGCTGTGTCAGCAGTATGTCCCGAAGCTCGCGTCGTATTGTTTGAAAAGGAACAGTCCAACTTTCCGGGGGAGCCGAAATGGTTTTTCTTCGTTGTCCGACCTCTGCGAAGCCACAAAAGGGTTATGAAACGCGCCTCTCGAAACGGGGGCGGCTTTGATCGAAAGCGGGGGCCCGCGCGCGGTCGGCGACGTTTCACCCGCGGTACAAAGCGGCCGCGAGAGTATCGGTTGTGGACGCGCGCGACCCGATTGCAGGAATGATGAGGAAAGGAACCTTATGAAAATACTGCGCTAAATTTATCCCCGGCGTAATTCCAGTTGGGTTATGGCGAGAACAAGCTTGACCCAAGGGCTGAATTATACGAAGTCCGTCATTTATTTTTAAATAATCGTAAGTTTAGGGTTAAATTCTTAAGGCTCAGACGCTGCCCCGAGCCCCACCAGTCTGTTTGGGGGTGCAGGCGGTAAACCCCCGCTTTTTGAAAGTTTGACTTCTTTTTTTTTTCCAAAAATGTTTTGAAAATAACCAATACACCCTCATTCTCTTCCTATAGAATTCCTTACCCTCGCACACCTATCCGTCCGTCCGTCTACCCACACTACAACAGCATTCCCTACCAGCTGGTTTATGTCCCTCCTGATTCCAGATACTGCGCTTACCTTGCTGGCACCTCAATCCCATGATGGTAGAGGGGTTTTTTTTTGCTCTCCTTAACTTGTTTTGCATGTGTATGTTTTTAATTAGCCTAAGAAAGGAGGATGGGTTTGGGATTCTTGACTCCTGAACGTGATCATTGTCAGTTCTGCCACTGATCTAGTAAGTAATTCTGGTCAAATTACTTAACCTATAAAGTCATGCTCCACCTAGAGAGATAATAGAGTAACTAGCGTTTTATAAAGAAAACAGATCGACTTAGATATAGATGTAAAATAGGTTTAATGGTACTTCTATTTCAAAGGAGTATTTTGAGGCTGAATGTTGATGAAGTCCTTTGATCTTGGATGAAAGATGCATTAGAAATGTAAAATATCTTTGTTATTTGTCATGTCTGTGGCTGTGAAATGTTTCTCAGAAATGCCATTTTTGAAAACAACAGGCAGAAGGTTTCAGTGTAGCCCTGCTTGTTTCTTTTTTTCTGGTAGACTCTCAGAAAAAGTGACTGGGTTGTTTGTGATTACACATTGCACAATATGTCAGCGGAGATGCAAGTGCTCTGAAGTTGTTAATGCAACTTCCCCTGTTTTTCCTCATTTTGACTTCATCTTTCAAGGCTATTTTTAAAGTAATAAAATGACTAAAATGCTGAGGTTTTGAAAGTAGTTTCTGAGCCCTTCCTGCCTGCTTTGCCTGATCACAATGAGGTCCTAAGAAGAATCTTTGTCGTCTGAGCCCTGGCCCAGGGCACCGGTGGCCTTCACGTCTTTGCATTTTATTTCCTTAGAGTTTGATAAAGACCTGCAAACAGCCTCTGCCCTGCCAGCAAATAAATGGGTTGAAAATGTCAAAAAACGGTAGAGGAAATAAGTCATAAGCCAACGAGGCGGTTACATTTGGTCTATCGGTAATTTTTGCACAACTCTTACGTCTTTCGAAAAGTCAACTGCTAAGTGAACTATTTTCCAAAGATAATGCTCTACCTTTGAACTTTTTGGAAGATCTGTTTCTGGAAAAAAAAAAAAAAGAAAGAAAAAAAAAATTTTTATTTTTATCTGGGAATATTTTTATCTGGGAAATATGGTAATATTTTTATCTGGGAAATTTTTGGGGTTTTGTCCAACTGAAGATTTCAGGCTCTGTAATGTACTGCTTGCTGAAAGGCACACTCTACAATGCATTAAGTACAACAGAATATTCCTTTGCAGGATTCCCTTTGTTGCAGACATTATTTATGACATTTTAGTCAATATTTGCATGGCAGACTGTCCAAAATTATTTTGGTTTAGGCACATCACTGATAACTGGACCCATACTCTTTATCATTCTTTTACATTCATTAGTCACTCTGTAGTGTTTTTAACATTTTAAAACACTCATGCAATTCAAAGGAAAATAGATTTCAGCCAAAACGCCTTCAAAATTATCTTCTTTCCTTTGAGTTATTCAGCGATTTTTAACACTTCGTATGTTTGATGTTTTTTTCTTTAGTCTCAGCAAGGCAAAGTTTTTGCAGGCTTTGGCTGCACTAAAGATAGGATTTTGATAGAAAAAATGTGAGGTAAACCGAACTTAATGTGAAAAAGTTATCAGACGTGGTGTAAGGTGTAACCGGCCAAAAAACCTGGCTATTTGCCTTCCGCGTAAAAGGTAATTTAAAAAGAAAAATTACAACAAAACTAATTAGCAGATATTCTAATGCAAGAAAATGTTGCTGTTAGTAAAGTTTCTTCAATATGCCAGAAAGCAGATGGTGGCAATGGAATAGCGTTTTCTTTTGCCAGCTTTTCTATATGCTTTCTAAACCTGCAAGAGCTTTTGCTATTCAGTATTCAAATTTCTGACACTCTATGATCTTTTTCATCTTAAAACAGAAATAGAAACTGAAACTTAAAAATGTAATCAAGTCAAGCTGTCTGTTCATCAGATCATAACCATGGCTTTGAAAGTTTGATTCAGATTTCGTCTACACAGTGTAGTTATGGGTTTCGAGAGCTCTGGACATTTCTGATTTTAATTTTCTTCCTCAAAATTCAGTTTTGCAGCACTGGGACCTAGGAAAACGGATTTTAGGTTGTGTTTTCAGAGTCAACACATTCAGCTTAATCTTTTTCAGTGTGTCTGTGGGAGGGAATCCTACCTTTTATAGATATGTAGATATATGTCTACGCGCCCAACTCTTTCGTATATTTGCGATGATCCTTTGAGGTGTAGATACGGTTCCATTTCTCCATTATTTATGGCCGTCGTACCTCACATTTTGCTGGAGCTCAGCGTGGTGGCTCCGGACGTTCTTTCTCTCCGAGTTTCAACTCCATCTTCCACTTGCGTGGTTACGAACGCAGCAGAAACGCAGACCAAGTCGGCTGCCTACCAAAAGGCTGCTTTTTTCCCTCTTTTTTTCCTGCCCGAGTCTGCGTTGTTGATGCCAACACGATAGTGATGCAACAAAACACGGCCTGATTTTTATGGTAATTCTCCGTTCTTCTTCTCAGTCTGCAATATTGTGAGAGTAGAAACACAGCCACGGCGCGGCAATCGGCGGCAACTCTTTGTGGTCAAAATCCCCTGACTTTTCAGTTGGAGAAAAGGCTTTGGGCCGATGGCGAAATTTCTGCAATTGTTGCCGGAAAGAAAGGCGAGAGGGACGGAGGAAAAGGAACTGTCGAGCAGTTTTTTTCTGCCGTATCGTTTTATGTATCTGTGTCTTTTTACCAGCAGTTTAATTTTGCAAAAAGCTCAAGAAAACCTGAAATGGAAATTTTTCACATGCCACGTTCAAGTCCTCAGAGTGCACAGAACAAGGAAAATCATCTGCCAGGAAAAGCAAAAAATAATAATAATAATAAATTGGCCACTACAGCCAAATATGTACTTAACAGGGGCTGAAATGGAAGCGGAGAGGAAAGGTATCAGGTACATCAAATGAAAGAGAGTTGTGAAAACTGGGCTGCTAGGATAGATCCATAATAAAAAACGGTACCTAAGCTTAGTTCATATTGCCCCATCTGTAATGTGGTAGTAATCTGTTATTGACTAAAACTCCATGGAATATTAGTTCACCTTTTGTTTATTCCTTAAATAATCACACGTATTTTTATTATCAACATTGTTTTTTCCCCGTGTGAAATAGAATAACAGGGAAAATGGGCCCATTCTTTGAGATATCAGTTCTTTTAAAGTATTTTTTATTCTGCTTGGTGTGTACGTTCCTACTTGAATTTTCAGTTAATCATAGGAAAAACTTTCTACCTGTCCTTAAGGAGAAAGAGAAGCGGAAGAGGTTGGAAAAGGAGGAGGAGGAGGTCAGGGGTTTGCCTGGTTTGTTGATTTGATGAGGGTTTTTCTTTGTTTTTGCTGGCTGAGGAAACCTCAAACAGCTCCGGCTGCACAGAGAACTTAGCAGGAGGCACGGGCTGAAATACATGAACATTCTGACGGTCCCCAGAAACGGCGAGGTCGTTCGCGTGGTGTTGAAACGCCGGGCTTTGGAAAGCGGAGCAAGGAGGCTGGTTGTCAGGGAGTGGGTTTTATTTGGCTCTTTGAAGGAGGGCAGGTCCGAGCAATCCTTTATTCCTGGCTGCTAGGGAAAATCCAGCGAGCCTCCTTGGTCTTGACCTTGGAGCACCGCACGTCTTGGCCGGAGAGCGGTACCAGATCGGCCGATAAAGAATGAGGATGGGAGCAGCCCGGGAATACGCAGCTCCCTGCCGGGGGTCCCATCAGGATGGGTTTGTCACAATAAATAAATAACAAGGGGATAGAGATTAATTGGGTGGCTGTACCACCGCCGACGGAGTCTCACCATATGGTGGACATAATCCCGCTTTGCCGATGTGGGTTTACTCAGCAGTGTAAAATTGCATTGAAGCAAAACGCGGAGACTTTGACCCAAGCTACTAGGCCGGCTCATCGTCTTCACTCGCCTTTATACCTGAAGTCAGGCATTGCAAAACCATTTAGTCATCCTAAATAGTGGTGCTGGTTTTGTTAAACTGAGTTAGAAAACACTCCGGAGAGAAACGTAGAAATTATTTCTTGTTTTCAAAATACTTAATAAGAACAAGAAAAAAGGCAAGCTGAACAGAAGCTGAGAGTGACTGCAAATATCACTTGTAGGTGACTTTGGGTACGCTCTAACAAGTATTATAATTTTCTATATAGTGCAGTTCAAGGCTTGCTAAGCGGTCAGTGCCGTCGCCATTGAAATGGCTGCGTTGGTGGGAACGATACTTTATTATCTAGAGCAGCGCCTTGAGAGCTCAGCCCCCTGCTTTTTCCTCCTTTTAGTAACTGTTCCTCTGAAGGTAAATCACTTAACCTCTATGTGCCTCCTTCATCCCGGCGTAAAGTGGGCATAGTTATGCTCACCTTTCCCACAGAGGTATTGTAAAGCTTAGTTTAATGTTAATAAGGTGTTTTAATTTCCAGGATAAAAGGGTGTTCTATAAATATCCATTAGAAGTAATAATAGTTTTAATGTATGCCATTATTTTATAACAGTGCTTTTCTAGTTTTGGAAATTTTTTAGTGGTTTGAAATGAGGGCAGACTCCGTTTTTGTTAATTAAAGATTGACATTCGGGCAGAATTTGTTGAATTGTTCTCTAAATTGAGATCCACGTGCACTGAGCGTGCCCAGAGCCCTGCTCACCTGCACTTTGGGATCATCACGGCTTTTAAAACAACTCTTTGATGCATGTGCTCGGAAGTTTGATGGCTTCTAAATAGAATGGTTCAAATATTTCAAAGCACTTGAGATTCGTATAGTGCGAAGCAATTTAAAATTATTGTACTGCAATTAATTTTAAATAACTGAGCGCTGCATATGTCTAGGAACCCATACAGATCCAAATGGAAGCTCTCTAAAAATTGAAATGATTCAATAAATTTAAATCACTCTGAAGAAATGGATGTAAGTACTGTAAATCACTTTGTGAGGGGGATAGGCAAATTTTCTAGAAGTGAATCTGAGGGTAGAGACTCTAATTAGATTTTTTATTTTGGGGTTTATGATGATGAAATGTAGGTTAATTTATATTTCCCAGGGATATGAGGGCAGCTCTTGTTGATCCATATGGTTTCTTGTAGCTCTTACATAGGCTGCTGCTTTTTTTTTTTATTTCCCAAGATTACAGAAACTTAGCAATCCAACTTTGCACATATTTTTTTTCCATTACAAATATCTTTCCCTCCAAATCTGTATAAAAAGACACGAGAAAAATATTGGTCCGCAGCTAGAAATGCCAAGTATATTTTTAAATGCAGCTAAAAAAAATACTGCAGAATTCGACATTGTGCAGCAGGGAAGCTAACATTTTGTGGAGCTGGGCTGCTCAATGAATATGAATTTTTATATGCCTAAATCACCGCTTTGGGTCCAACCTGTATCTGTAGGTACCAAAGCGGATTAGCGTCCGGTAGCTCTTTGTTAGCTTAGGGCATGTTCTCCGTCCCTTCCTTACAAATGTATCAGAAAGATGCTATCTGGTGTAGGAAAGCTGATAAAAACATTGACGCGAGACCTATCGGAAAGTAATGTCATCCCCATTGGCTTCAGCTCAGCTCCAGGACAATCCGCGGGCTGCGTCCTCCTCCTGTGCGCGGCTCGCCGTGCCCTTAGCTCGAGGGTTATCGTTCCTCCCAAGTGTCGGAGCCAGAAATTAGAAATTAGTGCCACGGCCGACCCCCGCCCGACCCGGCTGTTTCGCTGCTGTGGTAGGGACAAACGGGACGGCGCCGTCCCTCTTCTTGGCATCTCGGCCCCCTCGGCGAAGGGCTCCCGAGGGCCCGGCGAGGTGTCCCAGCCCCTCGGGTGGGCCAGGACACTGCTCCTTGCCATCTGGGGAGCACAGTTGGGGTTTGAATTTGCTCCGTGTCCGGCGGGGTCTCCCCGGGCCGAGGGGCCGCGGGAGCGGGGGCCCCGCCGCAGGGGCTTCCTTCAGGCCTTACCTTACTTTTAGACAGTTGTCATTATCTTTGTCTAAAGGTCATGGCTAAATTGAATAAAAGGAAAGCTGTGTGTTCCTGTCGATGCACAATGGCGGTATTGACTTTCCTAATCCAGTTTGCTGAGGGGTGAGAGAATTAAATTAGATATCTAAGCACAGAAATTGAGAGCCTTTGAAAACAAAGATAAGGAGACAGCCTGTATTTTCCTTTTCCTGGGAGCTCTGGGCTCAAGATTTTGCAGGTGTGTCATCTGATCCATGGCTTGCATCGATCAAAACTGTGCCAATGCATATTTAATTAGCAAGGGGACCCTGGATGCATTATGGCCATCATCCCTATATTGAATGGACTGTCAGACTTTCTGAATGCCTCCCCACCCCCCCGCTTCGTTGTTTGGGGAGCTTCTGCATTTTGTCTGAGCAGCTAAAAGTTTCTTTGTTTTTAGCTGGTGATGCATACAGCACCACTGAGGAGAATACAAACAAGTAAAGTCCTAAAGTGTTTATTTTGTCTAGGAAAAAGGGCTGAACCGATTTGAATCCTTTGGGTAACGGATTTTTGTATCTCTTGGAATTAAAAAAAAAACCCCACAGTCGCATGATGTTTACTTTAAGAATATTGTATTATAACAAATAAAATCTGTGCTGTGGGATTTCTTAAGGAAGCCTTTGATGACAATTTGAATTAAGTCGAAATTAACGTTTGCTACTGCAAAGGAATAAATAGAAAATGTTCCAGAAATGAATCAGTAAGCGGGAATCAAAGGCTGTAAACTGTTTTAAAAACAAACAGTTAGAAGTGAATCAAATACTTGTTTGTAATATCAAGGAACAAATATGGGAATACACAGATTCCCCACATTCTAGGCTATCACACGATAGCAGTAAATCATTTATGGGCTCGTGAGAACAAAGAAAGTTGATTTAAAATGAAACCATTTTGATACAGCTTTAGGGTCTCGCAGCCTCGTGGCGAAGTTTCACGTTCCTATTCCCCACGACCAGCAAAGTAACAGGGGAATTTCTTCATCCAAAAAAATAAAAAGGAAAAAAAAAAAAGGGAAACCCCAAGTTAGCCTGGGAGTTGTGGAGATCTTTGTTTGCACCCACCTTGGTACAAAGCCGGGCCAGCAGACAGAGTGTTGCCCGATAAACAGATGTAAGACACAAAGTCTGCTCACAATGCCCAGCACCAGACTGCGGGCGCACGGTTTGGGCTCATTCAGACTCATCGGCATAGTCTAGCTCGCTGTTTTGTTGCTAGTCTACTTGCCGGGGTAGCTTAGGAGCGCCTTGCTGGTGAAGTAACAAGGAGGGGTTTTGCCACAAAAGTTTTTGCGGCAAGGGCTGCCGGGAAAATCATTTGCATACATCTCGTTACAAAGGCTGACTACTTCCTGGCTTAGACAAAGTGTTGCCTGATAAACAGACTTAACACACAAATGTCTGTCTGGAATAAACAACAGCAAGCTTTGATTTACATTTCCATTATCAAAGATAATCTCTTTCCCAGTGTACAGGAATTAAGAGTCCTCGCCTTATTAAAAAAAAAAAACAAAAACCCAAAACAAAACAGGCTGGCACCACGGGGATTTTACCACTGCAGAACCTTTTTCGGGGGGACGGGGTGTACGGTACAGGGGGGTACGAAATACAACTTGAAATCTGGTACGGATGCGCGCGTATGATGGTGATGTCTATGATAATGAAGCGCTTTGAACTGCCCATAAAAGTTGACTTGAAAGCGATGGCCGGAGTTAAACGGAGGAGCAGGCCTTCCCTAAAAGAAGTAGTAGTAGCCACCAAAGTAGCCGTCAATAATAATTGTAGCATATATGGAGCGATCCCTATGTGGTTACGTTATCACGTATAACGAAGGGAAAGTGACAGTAAAAAAGCCTCGGTCCTGGTGCTGGTTTCTCTTTGTAAATCCCTTAAGCTCACCACGTAAGGCTGTATATAAAGGAAGATGATTTAGAATTTATTTTTTTTTTACATCCATAAATCTTTGGTAGTATCCATGCCCAAAATTATAGATGAAAAATTTATTGCATGAACACAACCCAGCCGTATAAATATTTTATTACAAATAGGACGCTCAAACTTGAATAAAATATGTCAGTTTATTATACAATATTCCCCCCCCCAAAAAAAAAACCATGATAGGAATGGAGAATTTAACCTGTGTGTTTCTGCGTCTGAGTTAGCACTGGTTGCGAGCTGGGGGCTGGCTCAACGGGGTAAAAAATAACGTTGGAACCCATTCAATGAGTTTGTGCAGAGCAACAGACAGTGAGGACGGGCACCACGGGCCGGATTCGGCCCTGCGAAAGGCGGCGAGCGGCCGGTTTCTCCAAATTCAGGTAGCCACGAAGCGGTTTAGCACCCAGAAGCGCCATGATGCTCAAATCAGGGTGTTTTTTTGGGGGGTTTTTATTTTGGTGGAGGAACGTAACAACTCTTCGCCGTCTGCGTCGCGGTCTACAAAAGAGAACAACGTTGTCAGTCTGTTGACATTGGTCCTGTCCACGGGCCAGACTTTCCTGGGAAGGTTTTATTCTTTCCAAACAATGGAGCGTTCCCTTCCAGCGCCGCCGGCCCCGCTGCCACGCAGCCGTCCTGCAGCCCGGCTGCGGCTCAGAAAGAAAATGATTGCCTATTGAAAAGTCCGGAGCTTCTGTCCTGGAGCTGGAGGACTCCGCTTGGTCTATGGTTTGAGATCAAACCTGGGGCTTGGGCGTAACCAGTAGGATGTACTTGGGAAAGAGTCAAAGAGTAACACAACGTAGAGATGTAGTAGGAACTGCTGCTTGGGAAAAACTAGCCTGTTCTGTTGGGTTTTGGTTTTTTATCCCTTATTCGTACTTGGTTCTTGGAAGTAGAGAGTAAAATAGCTGTGAGGTGGTTTTTATCCTGTTTCCCCGTGGTTACGGTTGATGCCAGGTCCCCTCGAGCTTCTCCTGCCCTGCATCCTCGACTCCAGTCTATGTGCTCACACTAACTCCAGCTAGTTCAGGGTTAACAATTCCAACCACTAACTTTGCTTTAACTAAAAAAGCCCCCAAATAAAACCCATTGTGCTATTCAAAGTTAAGCTTCCTTAAATATAAAACTAGATTCCGTGGTGATTTTTTAAAATTTTTTTCTTTCTTTTTTTTTTTAAATCACCAATGTTAATAGTGGTTCCTCACTATAATATTTCCAACTCCATCTGAAATCATTTAAATCCTCCCCTTAATAACATGCGCTTTATTGTAATATACAGATTCTTTGGCTTCCTACCAGCCTTAGCTTAAGGCACCAATGAAACTCGGTGCCGCAGGGGGCCGCGGATTCAAGAGGGGCTCGCATCTACTGTATATTTTGTTTTGTATGTTTTCCAATGGCTCTAATTATTGCAGGTGGTAGAATTTAACCGGCAGTGTTGTTGCTAAAGAAAACAGGCATAAAGTGTACACTGTTTTGCGGAGCGGCTATCAAATATATAGAAAAGAGAAAATCAAATGAATTGTTAAACTGCTCTATAGTAAGTGATTTTATTGATTTAACGCAAATGCTTCTGAAAATGATCTTCCGTTTATATCAATTATGTATGGGCAAAAATTAATTTATTCCTCCGGTCACCTGTTTGGCGAACTGACTCAGCAGGACAGACATTCCCCTCCCGTTGTAGCCGAGCCCGCGGAACACCGACCCTGGAGAAAACGGGAATGTTTCGCTTTCCATGTGCAAAACAACACAAAAAGCCCCGACAGGAGTTACCGCCAACTGCTGAAAAAGCAGAGAGCGAGCGGTGGAGGCTGAGCAAGACTCTCTCGTCCCAGGCAAAGACTAAAACACAACGGCTCTGCTTTCGCCAACCCCTTAAACCATGTGGCGGCACATTTATATGTACCGGCTCGTCTGCGGCATCTGAATAAAATCAGGGAGGCAAAATTCTGCCTAGAAACGTTTTGGCTAAGTGCCTTCACTCAGTCTCCTTATCTGGGGTTTCCACAAGATGCCACCTTGCATAACAACGCTGAGCGCACGCTTGCCCGCTGCGCGTTTTCGGTAGCCTCCCGTGAGCTCTGCCACCGCGCACCTTGCGTTTAATTCTACCTCGGTTTTTGCGTTCCGTTGCCCCGTGAAGAATAGTGCTCGAAGCCTTTGTTGTCTTTTCGTAAGAAATTAATATTTAATTTCAGCAGAAGGGGCGGAATCGGGGAGGGGGGGGGAAACCAACGTTATCGCGGTAGGCAGGGTAATAAAAGAAGAAAGTTAAGATGCAGTGTGCAAACAACCGTGGGCCGGCCGGTGGAGTCTCTCTTGTGCCACCAGCTTTGGTGTTGGAAAAACAGCGCTCGGACGCAAACAAAAGTACTTTGTTTCTCAAAATCCAGGAGCAGCTCCAGCTCGGGGCCTGAGGTTCCAGCCCCAGCCGCGGCTTCGCCGGCTTCTGGCAAATTTGGAAAGGAAAAGGGGCTTTGGGTCCCACGTTTCTGCTGTTTGCTTTTTCAAATATATAAATTTTTTGCTTTGCGGAATTCCGACCCTGCTTTAAACATAAAGCCCAAAGGCTGATTGAGCTGGAGGAAAAGGAAAAGCTAAAAACTAAGCAATAGCTCTGTCAAATGAAATCCGTTGGGTGTTGACTTTGAATGTGAACTGAATGTTTTGCACACCTGATATTTTACCTTTGTTTCTACCTTGGCGGTATCGGAAACGTGAAACTTCTCGCCGAAATCGGGTGTCCGCAATATAGCAGCACCGTGTATATTACCCGTTCGTATATTACCCACTCATATGAGCTTCGGTTAAGGGTAACCCAGAAAATCAATATTTAAAACAAAATTGCAGAAGCGAGAAAATTTTTTTTCACCGAGCTTCATTGGAGAAATCATTAAAAATAACAAATATAAAAGAGAGGAAACAGGTTCTGGGCGTACTGGGAAATATATCGCTTTTTTAGGAGATTTGAAATAGAAACATAGAGATTTAAGCTTTCTTTGCTAAATATTCTGGATGTTTATATTGTGAAATTTATCGAAATTTGGTTCGTGAGCACTTTTTTCTTTTTTACATGTACTTTTTAATTTATACGAGGTTGTCCTCTAAGCTTCTGAATGATACCTAATGCATACAGTCAGCAGGTAAAAAAAAAAAAATGGAATATTTAAAATAGGCATTTTCTTTATAGTGCTCTGCGGTAATTAAAATCTTCATTTGCTTAAAAGCAAGGAACCTTTTTAAAGCAATAAATTAGCATTGCTTGACCCAAGGTCACCAGTAGTGCCGCTTCTCCCAGCGCTATTAATACCTCCAAGAAAAAGAAGGGGTGGCGTTATCACTCTGTTGCAATAGAAGGAAGATTTTCAATTTAATCACAGTTAAGTGGCATGACCTTTTTGATCTTGCATTGACTCCTCGCTGAACCGTGGTCAAATTTCAGGCAGCTCATTCTAAACCCCGCAAAGCCAAGGTGGAGTCAGAAAACAGGTTGCCCACGATTGGGGCTGGTTTGGATGCAGTAGCAAGTGGTTTCATTTCCTAAGTTCCGTTTCGCAGCCAAAACTTTTTAAATGGGGTTGCTAGATTAAAGAGCAATTTGGGAGGGGTTGGGGGGAAATCATCTTTTTATATTAATTGCAAAAAATCGGAAGGATTTTTTTTTTTTTTTGGTAATGTTTTGTTGCACGGGGCTTTTTTCCCCAATTCGTAGTGCTAGAAGTAATTCAGAAGGAAAATGCGATTTGACTTAAAGCTTTTACTAAGAGTCATTTTTGCAGCAAAGCGCGATCGTCTTCGCGTGAACTGGAGATAATAATGTGTAAAAAAATGCAGACAGACCACTCAGATTGACACGAGTCCTTTTATAGGTCGTTTTATTGTTTTAGGCAAATAAACGGTGTTCGTCGGAGCGGGTTAACTGGGAGTTTGTAGGGCCCGTTATTTGCACAAGTTCCAAAGCGTTTCATGCAGTATCCGCTCTCATTTATAGCACTGCAAATAGGGCACAACGCCGCCGTTTTCAATGCACTTGCAGCACTGTAACCGCTGCAAAAGTGGGGCAAAAATCAGCTCTTCTCTCAGTTTTGCAGATTTTGTTCCAGAAATGTGTAGACAACAATCCCCACGACTTCGGAGCGTTGCTTAGTTACCTTTATATGCCTGCTCGCAAATATGTTTTTGAGACTTTACTATGTGTTGGATTAAGGCTCTGGTTTGTATACAACACAGAGGCTGCATTATAAAAAACATGTAGGAGAGTAGTTTAAATATGCCTTCTCTAAAAAGAAGGATTCTCAAAGCTTAATTTATGCTAACACACACACACACCCCCCCCAAGCACTCTGTGTAGTGCTGTAAACACGATTCCCTTTTTTAAATTATATATATATATATATATTTTTTTTTTTTTCCCTAGCAAAACTATTACCTGGGCACGGGACTTTTGCATTATCCTGTCCTAGTGCAACACTCCTGTCCTTAGTTTGTACTCTCAGCCTTTGGAGGAAGTCTGGCGCCTCTCATCTATTTTCCACAGCAGACCCTGTAATTTTTGGCTGTATTTTATGTTTTTCAGATTCAAGTCAATCTGAAAGTCCCAGCCAGCCAAGTGAAGCTGATATTAAGGACCAGCCAGAAAATGGTAAGTTCTTACCTGCTGCTCCTGCTTTGGGATGTTAAAACAGCCCATATATATAAAGATTTTTTTTTTTCTCCCTATGCCTAATATTAAAAGATTATTCAGAATAATTGACATGGGATAGCTACAAGTAGGTTTTGTACTCTCCTCATAGTTAAAATGCTGCTGTTTCACTCATCTAAGGTAGCGGTTTTTTTCTCGAAAAGAGACCTTTTTTCCCTTTAAAAATAATTTTAATTAGGGAGATGCCATTAAGAGCCTGCTGTATGCAACCCTTATCCTTATTCCTCCATAGCAAAGGCTTTCAGTCCCCGGGCCGTGAATCGCGCCGCCCTAGGGGTGTGTGCTTCATCGCTTTCGTTTTTAGCTACGTGCTTTTTGCTTCATTTTGCTGATGGGTGCTCTCCCGCGCCACCCCGAAGTACCAAACTTTCCAGGCGCCGTTTTAGGGCGCAGGATCTCGGGTAGCCCCGCCAAACGAAATGGTCGCGTTGCAATGCGTTTCTGCAGACCCGTTCTCTATTGCAAAAAGGAAAAACAAAAATCTGCTGAAGGTTGTAGCTACTGCGGGTGAGCAGGGCAGGGAGGCTCAACTGGAGCTTCTTATTCTCTTTACGTTGATTCAGGTGGCGGCGGCTTGAGCTTCTTTGGAAGCAGCAGCAGGACGGTGACTTTTGGGAACAGGGATATTGTTTGAACTGGGACAGCATTAAAGCAGAAGCAACAGCTTCTGCTGAATCATCGGCTGGCGTTGTAAAGCAGCCCGGAAAAAGAATCGTTCGATAATAGGGAATTTCTGTAGGGACTGGATGTGAAAGGCTGAGGACGTGTGTAAGGGAACTACTTCTCTTCCTTTTTACGTTGAAGTAAGGCAAGAGCTCAGCAATTTTTGTCGGCCCATCGGCATCTCAGTTTTGGTTTACTGCTTATGTTTAGGACTTAGAAATAATGTCTCCCAAAGCGAAAGTGATTATTATTAATAGTTTTTCTTAACTTTTTATAATCCATAACCAGATTTATTTTTTTTTAAATACCTAAATGTAGACGGGGAATCCGCTGTAGTGGGGTCTGCTGTGCATACACAGAAAACCATTTGTGCCAAGGGTTTGTGTCTCTACAACCTGCCACCATTTCTGGTCCATTTAAACCCATCTCGTGTAGAAATATCGTATCGATAGTAGCATAGCTGTGATTGCCCTTGCGCAGAGCGACTACCCGGATTGGTCTCAGATCTTCTCAGGGTGTCCCCAAAGCTGTATATGTGTGTCTATGTCAGCGGTGGTTTGGGGATTTTATTAGGAACCGAACAAGCTGCAGGATGGGGTGAGGTTGAAGGGCTACATTCACATCCACACTGCATTCAAGTTTTAAATGGCACATAGAATGAAGGGAAGGAGAAGGGTTTAGGTACATAAAAAGCTTTAAAATCTGAGCATATATTGGCAGGATCTAGAACATACGGCTCATTGGGCTGGTAAGATTTTGGCTTTTGGGGTTCCTGTATTTTCCTCCCATCGAAATATGAAAGGTTCCTTATTTTGATAGATTTTGTGCCGCTCATCTCTAAACATACCGGCTTAAAGCATTTCTGTTGTTTCTGAAAGACAGCGCCTAATTTCCCTTATCAATCCTGTTCACAGAAATTCTAATTTGTAGCCAAAGGATTGCGAGGTTAAGAGAAGAACTGACTAAACTGTGATTTTTGTTCTGCCAATTCTGGTTTGTTGGGTTTTTTTTTTGTGTGAGGAATATGTTGCCGATGCTTATTAAATCATATTTTAATTTAGAATGTATTAGGCACCAAGCATATTATTATTTCATGTTTAGGTGATATTCTTTCGCAGCTATTAAACCACAATTCTTCTTACCCCGCAATCTGAAGCCTGTTACTCAACAACCGCCCCGAAAAGCAGCGATATCAGTGTTAAATAATGTAAAATCTGTAAGAGCCTAGTGAAATGAAATATCTCTGAGCCTCCCTTGTAAAACAAGCTTTTAGTGAATTCTTGGAACTTTACCGGTGACCTGCAAAAGGTACTTTTTTTTTAAATAAACAGGAAAAAGGATTTTTCTTTCTCTCAGTTTTACTAAAGGGTGTTTTTTCCCCAGCGCAGCAGAAGCTTCCTCGGTGATCACGGCACCTTTTGCAATGCCCGTGTGGGGAGATTTGCTTTCCAAATGCGTCTCCCACAGTCTGTTGGCCCTACGGGGGTTGTTCCCCTCCCCGGGGCAGCCGCTGAGCTCATTCTGGGCACACACACCCACACCCCCCCGTGTACCCGGGGTGTAGATCAACACAGATCTGCAGCTCTTATCTACCGAACGTGAGGATGAAAGCAAAACTGCAGGCTTCAGAAAATGAAAAACTGCACGCGCAGGAGCGGACACAATAAATCATATTAACCGCGTTGTTCTGCGCTTGCCGTAGACCCACTTCCACAGGGCCTGATCCAAATCCCGCCGGAGTCGATAGCAGTCTCGTAATTGATTTTACTGAGGGTGGGAATGAGCCCACACAGAGAGGATTTTTTAAAATGTATTTATATATTTTTTTTAAATCGAAGGAAAACAGTATGGTGAATAATCTTATTCCCACTGGCGCTAACAGCAGAATGACCGGATTGAGGGCAGATTTGGGATCGTTTTGCCTGCGTTTCTGGAAGGCACAAAGAAGGGTATCGATTAAGTACTACCTTTTACATGCATGCATTCCTTCATTTTCAAAAAATAAATCTTTAAAGGCCTTGTGAGGGTTATACGGCCTCTCTACTTGCCTGTTAATATCCTTTCTGTTCCACTCCATAAATTCTAGAGCTATTTATTATACACATATATTTTGCATACCTTGAGTAATGTAGGTTCAAAAGGGTCAACTATACAGCCCTGAAAAAGAAGGCCTCCTACTACAGATTTTAATTTATCATTCTAAATTGTATGTGTTCTTTTGGAAAGCCTGTATGTGTAACCTTCATTAAAGTGAAGTTCACGGGGAGAAAAAAAATACAAGCTTTTCTTTTTTAGAGGCACTCCTGGTTTTTAGGGGGCTTTACAGTTGCATTTCTGGAGCAGAATCTTCAGACAGAGAAGATGGTGACATCTTCTACTCTCATGGTGGCTTTAACGCCGACTCTGGCCTTGCCTTCCCCCTCCATTAAGCCTCAATAGTTTTCAGGCAGTCGCTTATCTGGTCCCTACTGCGAAAATTTGCAGAAATATCAAGCATTTAATTTATATTTTTTTTGGAAAGAGAGAGGTATCCGGCACGATGGTCATGCAGAGCAAACATGTCGACGAGACAGGGCTTTTCCATGGGTACCTGGTCCAAGGTCCAGAAGTCTTGGCCTGGAACGGGGGGTAAAGCTGATGTGGAACCCAGTGCTGTGCACGGTGCTGTTGTTCCCTTAGCATGTGAAAAAGAGCTTGGGGAGAGGAAGAAAAACCCAGAATTGCTCTGTTTGTTGTGTGGGTGAGGAAATTTTTGCAGGAGGGATGATGCAAAGGGACCAGCAACTTCATTTGCAAGGCAGGAGTGTGTTCTGATGACCTGATATTTTGCTCAAATGAGGCTTTTTTGTCTGACCAGCTGGGTGGAACACCCGTGTGGAAAATTCCCCACTTTTGTAGTCACCTAATGGTATGTAAAAGCTTCATTTCAGTTGGCACCGCAAAGTGATTTTGCAATTCACCCATATTTTTTTTTTTTTTTTTAAGAAAAAAGGTTATTTATTTTAAAAGCTTGTTAAATGCACCGGTTTGGTGGTGTATTTAATAAACAACCTAGTTTTCAGTGAACTGAGGGTGACAAAATGGCTTGTTGGATGTAGTGAAGTGACTGCATGCCCGGGGATCAGGAACAACTGAATTCCCAGCTCAGCATTGCCGGCGACTCTCTCTGGGGCTTTTATTTGCACTTTCAGTCGTGGAAACGGCTATCGGATAGATTGTTGTTGTCATCGTTGCTCTAAGTGGGATTATTTTCAACTTTCGTAGTAAAACTTTTCCGCCTTTTTGCCCGCAAAGCGGGGATATCTGTGATTTTGGCTTTCAGAGATTCAGTGAATATAACAAGTCCCATCCTGCTCTGGTCCAGCCGGAGCTGAAGGCACAAAGCGGTTAATGATAACCGGTTAATAATTGTGGTACCGCGCTGCGGTGCTGCTGTGGGTATCTGGATGTCAGACGCGCACCGGGCGATGTTTGCGTTTGATGTGCTGGCGGATTAATAAGGTGCATTAAATTAATAACCGCGGCGTAAAGGTGCATTAAATTAATAAGTGCGGCGTAAAGGTGCGCACGGAGCGCGCTGGGTAAAGCAGGAGAACGCTGTGTCGTTTTCTACCGACAGCTGATGCCTCGCGATTCGATAACTCCGAGCGGGTAGCACGCCGCTTTAATTGGAGAGCGGCACGTTCTTTGTAAAGAAGTTGGTAAATTCTCTCGTTTCAAGTGAGCAAGGCAGCGCTCGTTATTACAGCTGATTACGGATGTGTGCCAAATTCAGCGCTCAGACAATTTCTGTAGAGGGAGAGGCGTTTAGCTACAAAAATAAAAATGTTTAATGCCCGAACCAAATGCTTTTTTAGTTTTAATGTATTCTTGCTGCTTTGAGCTGCAAGTACCTTAACGGCACTGCAGGAAATGAAAGGCACATTGTTCTTTGTAACACTAAAAAAAAAAAAAGAAAAACAATGATGTACCGTAACTCACAGAACTCGTTTTTCAACCCTGCGGTAATTACACTGGACTTGTAAATATCATCTGTGAATTCTTTGCTTAAGTAGGGCTGGACTTGAGCATTAAACCTTTACAAAAATGTAGAAGTATATGCTTACTTTTCCATGCCTAAAAACAGAAAGGAGGAAATTGTGGTCCTCTGGGGAAGAGAAGGCGATAGTGGGGATGTATAGAAAGAAAAGTTGCTTTTCCTTCTTCTCTGGGGGAGGCTGGCGGTGGCAGGTGTGGTGCAGCTGGGGCTGCGGGGCAGGAGGGATCGGGTGCACCCTGGTAAAATGCAAAAGCAGCTTGTGGGATGACCTCCCTGCCTTAACTACCAGGCTGCAGCATCCAGCCCCTTTCTGGTCCCAAAACCCGGCGTCCTTGTGTCGCGCAGCCCGTGGCCTCGGGGCCCGTCTGGCCCGAGGGTTGGACACCCTTCTGGGATGCAGATTTCACTGTTCAAACCCCCCTCTCGAGCTGAGACGGGTATAAAACCCTAAGTGTTCTTTGCGGTTCTTCCCACCGCTCAACTACGATAAATGGTGGCTGAGAGACCTCCGGTTCCTTCGACAGCCAGAACCAGCAACACCAGACTGTCTTCCAAGGCCGTCCCTTCTTCTCAGGCCATGCCTGACCTCCCATCTCCACCACTTCAGGTGGGTGCAGCTGCTCTCCCACCTAAATCCCCTTAATTCCCACCTGGGGAGGGCACGGGCCTGAGCCGTTCTCTGAACATACGGTGCTGAAACTGGTCCTGTTAGAAAGTGCATCATCTTTGGTAACCAACATTCCCGAAAACCCTCATTCGCAGCAGGTAACCGAGCCTGGCAGAGAAAGTTTCCTTTCGGTTACGGTTGCAAACGGGGCAATACAGTAACGACAGCTTTTATTAGTGTTCTTGTTCATGGGATCATTTGCATCCCAGTCTTATAAATGCAAGAAGACTCTCCTCTCTTGTTTACAGAGCAACGCTGAGGAGTTATCACAGCCTGAGGGACTAATCTAAAATTAACTTTGCTTCAGAAAAAAAAAAAGCTTTAAAAAAAAAGAGAAAAAGCCCGTAGCATTTTCAATAAGGAATCTCATAGCTGGCACCGAACTCAAAGCTCCTGGTGATGTCAGCTTGTTTGCACCTTTGGAACTTGCCAGGACCAAATTCTGAACGGATTTGCACCCTTACAGATCGCGTTGGTTACCGGGAACAGCAATGGGGACTTTGCCCAGGCTTGGAAGCCCTGGCCGGGCAGGAGGGCACTGGTGGGGCTGCTCTCCTGCCTCCTGTGGGTTGGACAGAATCAGCTGTGACCCCAGCACGGCCCATGAGGTGACCAAGGTCCCATGGGGTCCAGCCCGTGTTTCATCCCTCGCCGGGAGGGAGCGCATGTGGGCAGCTCTGAGAGCCAGCGTTTCCCAAGGAAACAAAAGCAGATATGCCTGGTGATAAATGTAACTGATGTGTGATTGAGCCTTGCGTTTTTTTCATCTTATTTCATTATGGATTCCAGCAAGAACTAGAAATACAGTATTTTAATCGTAATAGTCTAGAACGGAAACTTTGCAGCGCCCAGGCTGCCATGAAGAAGCATCTGACTAACTAGGAAAGAGCCCGCCATTTTTCCCTGTGTTACCGTATTTTCGCTGAGGTTGGCGCTCAAAGCCGAATGATTCTGTGGTCCAGGCACCTCGCACCGTTTCCGGGATTTAGCAGCTCCTCTAGGCTCAGGGTTGAGCTCGCTTATCAGTAGCTGGCCCTCTCCTGAGGGGACGCCATGATTGCAACAGCGAAGGGCGCTGACCGTCGGTCGGGCAATAGCGTGGTCTTCAGTCAGGGTCGGCGCTGCTGGGCCGCCTGGAGAGGCCTGTGGTGTTTTGGCTGTGTGGTTTTCCCTGCTGCTAACCATTAACCTTCGCGAGCAAAGCCTTCCCACCAAAAATCCATCCAAGGCGAGTTGTGACAGGAAATATTCAAAGCATGAAATGAATGCTCGTAGCATGACAAAGCGGCGCTTGAAAGACATGAAATGTTCATTACGCTTGGAGTGGCTGAGTACTGCAAGGAAAAGGAGAAATAAAAGTGCGGCGAGGGTGTATTTTTTTTATTTCTCCATATGTGTGTACAGGAAAAAAGGCTTCCAGTGGGTAAGGCGCATCAATACAGCTGCGATTATTCTAAGTCATTTCAAGATATATTTTTTTATTCTGTTGCTCCATTCCACTCCTTTCCACGTGTGTTTATCCACAAGATAACAGCGAGGGCCATCTAAAGGGCAGCTTGGACACGGGCTGGCCGGGATCCCCCTCCTCGGAAGCTCCTGTGCCGTGGTGAGGTGACTTTGGTGACTTTCCCTCCCTCTCTTTATGGGGACAAGGGGTTTTTTTGCCCCACAGCGGTGCCAGGTTGCTGCCGCAGGCTGAAGGATGCTTTGGAACACCACCGAGAAGTTGGGCATGTAGGGAGAGAAGTTTATTCGTGGTATAGGCATCGGTTTAATTTTCTGTCCCGTAGAGAGGGGAGTTTATTAGTGGGAAGAGAATGCGATGCCAAGGCCTAACTTGCAAAACGAAACCCCAAACCTATCTATTCGTCTTTTGATGTAAGACTTTCCTAATGCCTGTAATGTAAGACAAAGGGAAAATTTTACTTGCAGGAAAATTGCCTTCCACAATAACCAAGAGAAAAAACACGAAACGCCCACACCAGAGCAGCGCGATCCAAAATGTGAACTTTTTACGCCTCCCCAACCTTCTAGGTTAGGCTTCCAACCAAGTGATCTTTTATTATCAACATGATATACCCTTGACATAATTTGGCGCAGTAAAGCTTCTTCTGCTGAACTTGTGATTTCATTTACTAGATCTGATGAAAGTTCTGTGAACCACGGGAAAATGTGATAATTAGTAGTTTAATTCTTGCAGGGTGTGCGTATTAATTGAAAAGGCTTGAACTATAAATACAGGGCCTGCGGATGAAAGCGCGCTCTGAAATCAGTCGCGTATCCGAAGCATTCATTACTTCACGTGTATTTAGGTGGCGTCTCTTTGCAGCGGTGCCGGTCGGCTGGTGGAGCGAGCGGGAACCTTCCACGCCGAGACAGCAACAGCAAAACCCGGCCTGAGTTAGCGCTGCCCTCACGCGATCCGATGCAATCCCTGGCCAAAATCTTGCCCTTTGTGGTCAAACCGCCGGGAATTACAAACGTGTGCCAGGAGCTGCGCTCTGCGGATGAGCTGGAGGTGGAGCGTTGGGTGGCAGCCGTCGTTCTGCTGCTCAGCGAGCCCACCCGGAGCATCAGAAATGCCCCACAATTTGAGTCCTAGCCAGCCTGGACCTTCATAAAAGCCCCTGTTTTTCCTCCTACTTACACACTTGTCCTTCGCTGCGGCTGGAGCCGTCAGCACCTCAGCCTCTGCTGCTCCAGCCAACGCGCGGTTCGTTTGGCCGTGAACGCCGCCGAGAGCCGCGATAGCGGATCGTGCTTTCTCGCTTGCACTCTTGCTCTTTTGTTCTGACTTCCTGACCGACACAAGACCTATTCTGTTGACTCTAGGCCTTTCCAGATATATATATATATACACACACTATGAAAATGTACATGGTTATTTCACACCTTCCTCTGGTTTCCGCGTGTGGTGCAGTGCCTGGATGAATCATACCTGGTTTTGCAGGTACAAGGTGATTTTCATTCAAATGGATTCCAACCTTCATACTCATATTTGGTTTTCACACTCTGAAAAAAAAGTCTGTATATCTGCGTGTGCTGCAGATTCATGGGTTAATCGGGTGCTTTCCGGCTAGCCTGCGTTTTGTGAATATGAAGTTGTGTACGTAGGCAAAGAGGTGCACATGAAGAGCGATGCACAGCTCCTCAAAGCTGTGTGCTGGATTGGTGCTGCTGTCAAGAGAGGGCCCTTTGGTGAGATCAGGCTCCTAGAAAAAGCCTCATCCCTTCTATAGCTAATCAGATGCTATTTTTTAATTGCAGGCGCTACTTTTTAGCTGGAGAAGTTGCTAGATAGGAAATGGAAAGAAAGTTTAGGGTGAGTCTGGCGGAGCGGCGAGAATAAAATCCCCTCTGAAGCCCGGCCGTAGCATGAGCGAAATGGAAAATTACCAGATCCGTTTCTTGGAAAGTAAGAAGGAGACTTTTATTTGCAATGGTTCGCAAATATTTTCCCAGGAGCGAGTAGCGAGGGTGGCGAAAGGGGGCAGGAGGAAGGTGAGGCCGGTGAGCCACACTTGTAAACACACTCCTTCAACTCTGCTATTGTTATCTTGCACACAAAGGGCGCCGCAACCTGTTTACAGCAGCTCGTGTTATTCGTTTCTGCTCCTTTTTCTCCCATCAGTGCCGTAGCTTCAGTTACACAACTTTTTTATTTTCTTTTTTTTCCGGGTCGTGATAGCGTCCGGATAGATTTTGGTTGGTGGGATGGTAGAAAGGTGCCAGCTGATTAAACGTGCTGCTCACTATGTGCGTTTCGTGTCTGCTGTCTTAATGTTTTTTTGTTAACCGCTGTTGCAACTGGAGAAAATGCTGAAGTTTGACAGTTGGGAGTTACTGCCGAGTATGTGCTGTAAACTCTATCATCCCTCTGCCTTCTCCCTTTCTCCCCCTCCTGCTGAAACCAAATGATTTATAAAATGCCTTCGCATTCTTGAGTGAGTTCACACCATCACCTCCAGGCACTGCACTCAGGAGTCTTAGGGGTGGATGGGAAACACAGATCTGATAGCTGATATTTCTCTCTGAAAGGGAAAAAAAAAGAAAAAAGGCAAAAAAGGGCTGATTAAATTTAAAGGGGAAAAGTTTCCCGCTGTGCCCCAGAGTAAATCTGTAGTCAGTGAAGCTCTTTACTAGTAAACAAGAGATGTACGTGGTTATAGTGGGGTTTTATTATTACACGCTGCCATTGTTTTCCGTTTTCATAAGATTCAATTAATGTAATGATTTTTGAGTGTCTCTCATCATTACCTCCCACCCTCCCTCACTCCTACTTGAAGCGGGGGGATCTGCTACAAGCCCCGCTCCAGCACAAGGAGCCAGCACCTTTCTGGCGTTTCTTCTCCCAGGACCGTACGGGAGGGTTACTTGTAACGCTCGCTCGCAGATAATCTAGACCTCTGTCCTTGTTATTTTTCTACTTTGGTTCCTTACTCTTGAAACAGAAGGCTCTTTGACAGCTGCATCCCCATCTGAAAACCTGCTGGTGTTTAGGGGGGTGTCCCCACCTGACCAGCTTTGCAGTTCGGACCACCTGCGATTTTCCCACATGTTCTATACCTCAAAGTCCGTAAAAAGCAGGGAGTTCTCTTTCGGGAAATTTCCAGCAGCAGAAGGCAGAGCGCCAGCCGTGTCCCCCACGCCGTGCAGGGGGGAGCCAATTTGGTGGTACAGCAGAGCATGGCGTAGCTGGAGCCGCAGGAGCACGGGAAGAGGACGCACAGCAGCTTGATGGGCTGATGTGGCCGTGGTTTTGAGGCAGGAGGGGAACCCCACGGATTCTTGCGAGGGAAGGCTTGGAGCAGCGGTGTCGTAGCAACCCACAGCTCAATCGAAAGCAATAATAAAAGGGGCTGGGGAGGATACGACAGCCGGAGCGAAACGGCTGAGGAATGAGGCAGCCCAGTGTTAGCGAATCCGGATTTCTGTCGTGGCCGTGAAGGATGCGTTCGCAGTTGGGCTGGGAGCCGTCCACTGTTAGAAGAAGAGGAAAGTAAAGATCGTCCCGTGTGCAATATAAATGTAAGTTGTTATTACTACTATTGCTATGTCAGCCGTAAACTGTTCCCACGAGAACAGAGATGCAACATCATTGAAAAAGAATGTCTTACTGTGAAATGGGCAGCAGAAACACTGTGGCATTATCTGCCGGGTAATGAATTTACCTTGGTGACAGATCATTATTCCCTCCTGCAAATGAACCAGATGAAGGACAGGAACACAAGGATAATTCAGCAATACTTGTACTTTACGGTCTTCTGAATTTAAAAACAAACAAGCAAACAAAACAGTAGCCAGATATAAATGTAAGGATAGAGAAGAGTGGCAAGGCAAGAGAGATTGCCTATGGCAAGATATGGGGAGGAAAGCAAATTTTCTTTCAGGCCTGTGCCTACGTGGTATATGGACTAAGGCTTGGCTTTCATCCCACCTAACATTAGGCATTAAAATGAGGCACCAGCTACGAACCTAAAATCCTCAATCTGCCTCTATAAACAGTGGAGATACTGGGTCTTCTGGGAATTCGTCTCCCTCTGTGTTGAACCTCGGGGAGATTTAAAACCGAGACGTTTCAGGTTAATGCTGTAATTGCTCAGGACCCGAGGTTCTGCTGCTGGAGGCGGCCACCCAGCCCTCTCCTGCTCAGCCTGAAAAGCCAGAGGAGACAAAGAGTTCACTGCAAGAGCAAAGGTGGATCTAGCGGGGCACGTTGGCTTGGTTGAATGATTTCTTCAGGATCGAAGGGTGGACGCTGTATCCGCTGCCCACGTGTACTTTCTTCCCTTCTGTTTTTTCTCTTCTACAAAATGGGAGTTTCTTAGATAAATTAGTGAAGTATTTATGTGTTCTGTGGAAGAATGTGTCTAGGGATGGGCATCCTGGCAGCGAGAACTTCCTCCTCAACTCTTCCAGTGAAGTTTTGTTCTAAACTGCCCAAATGAAGCCATTATTCAAAAGTAAAAATGTTCTGTTCCATTTCTTGTTTTCATTCTTTATGTGCCTAGGGACTAAACTGCTGTGAAAAAGAGCCCATTCTCACAGGATGTCTTGCCTAATTTTGCAGACAAGAGAGGTTCAGCTATTCCAATTACGATGAGATAAGAATCTAAAATGTTGGGATCACATCCATCCTGAGTTGAACTCTGAGTCTTCCAAAATCCATCCATCATTTTTTTCCCCTTTATTTCTTTATTTCAGTAATGCAAGCAAAGAAGGAACCGAGAAGAAATGGATGTTTATCCATGATAAACCATAATGGATGGGTTCCCTTTTTACCTGAGTTGCTTTAGTTTAACATAAAGGTCCTTGCGAGTGGAATTCATTTTCCATTTTCATTCTTTCTGCCTGATCAGCTGCTGCTCATCAGCAAAAGGTCTGCCTTTCATGTAAAATCAGTGACGGCACAAAGTCTCATCATTTACATGCAGGGTGCTGTTAAAACAAGCCTGATGGCTCTCACAGGACAGGTGAGCCAGGCTGCTGAGCATGGCCCAAAATACAAAGTCCTGGCCTTGCGGTATCTTCCGATTTTCTTAAATACGCGTGGACGGGGCATCTGACATAGGGATTCCACCCCCCCGCCACGTTTCTGCGTCCCTGTGGATCGCACTGGCTGCTGGGGACGAGCAAGAGGGTCTAGAGAGGCAAACCTACCAGAGGAAGAGGGCTGCATAGGCTCAGTTGACCAACCCAGCCTCTAAGCAACAGATTCATCTCAGGTCCTCATTTTAATACCAAGTCTGTGTGTGAGTTGCTGGAGGCAACATCCTGGGGTGAGACATCCCACCGTTGTCATCTCGGTTCCTTGAGGCACCTCCCCTGGGCCCGCCGTACCTGCCACACGTGAGATGAGCATGGGAAATTACGTGAGGCCTAAGGAGGTCCCTCTCTGCCCTTTCTGTTTACTTTGTGAGTCTTGAATCCCTCAGAATACACTCACAATTAGTGAACTTGGAGGCCCTCTTTGGGCTTCAGTCTGGGCAGATTACGTGGAGAAAACATATTCGGTCTGTGTTGTGGCCTGACCTTGGCCTGGACCTGAGAAAGTGAATGTCCCTATCACACCCACATGTGTCTGTAGAAGTACAGTAAACACAAACAGGGGTCACTGGCCCTCTCTGCCGTACAGCCCCAGGCCAGGAGTCTAGAGTTTTGGGCTGTCCGCCCAAGTACTTGTTAATAAATGTCCATTCTTAGTCTGTAAAGGAATGTGGACAGGGCATCCTGCCTTACAAAACAGAAAATTTGAATAAAGCAGAGTCTCAGTCGTGATACAGAGCTCTGCTGCGGGGCTCCACATCCAGCAGTCTCTTCCCACTGCACTTCTGCTCCTAGATGGGGACTTGGCTGGGGGAATTAGCCACTAACACACTGGGTTCTCCACCTCTCCATCTTCTCCGGAGGTGTCCTACATAACTCAAGTGAGGTTGGTGCAAACCTTGTTGGCCATCCGGAGGTTCTGTGCTCGGTGGAGGCGGTTTGGTCTCTGCTAGCAGGCCGGGAGGACGACCCCTCCGGTTCCCAGCCCTTGTGATGGAGAGGATGATGTGACTTGGTGTCACCGCTGTCTGGGCAGGAGTTGTAAGCCCGGACTTGTTGGGCACATTTTGTTTGCTTACAGTGGCCTAATCTGCGTCCGTAAGCATCAGAGTTTGTGCCCCAGGTCTTGTGCAAGCTTGACATGGCCCTGGGCAAGCATTTCTGTGCTGCCAGACCCAGTCTTTTCTGTCTTCTCTGCCACCAGTATTTCACAGCTTTATTCTAAAGACGTACCTTGGTACCCTGCTGCTCAGGGGAGAAAACCTTGTGAGGTTCCACCCGTCTTCCACGCAGGGCCTAACTGGATTTCACGAGCCTGGTAATGTGGACGGTCAAGGACAGACCGAACGCGTGTTGTCGAGCCGTGACTAGCGGAAAATCCCTTCCCTCCCCAGCCACAGAGAGATAACTGATATGTAAACCTGGTGGAAGTCAACCTACTTGGGACTGAAGCCATGGAAGTTAGGAGATGATTGTTCTGTATGAAGAACAGCGCAGTAACGGCCTCTGGAGAGAAAAGTCTGGGTGATACGATGGAAAGGGCAATAGGTAGATAGAGTAACATGATTTGCACGGGGTTTATTGTGAATTAAAGTTTGCTCACTGGTGGTGTCAGCAGAGGAGGTGTAAGATGCAAAAGGCCTGTAGGGAAAGGTGGAGCTGGCTGATCCTCGTGACGCAGCTTCCATGCCCAGCATCCCGATTCTCACGTCCCATTTATCCTATCTAATCTTCAGCACGTATTTCGACAGCTCCCATTATCGTGGTGTCCAGCCACAGCCTTTCGAAAGCGCCTTGGTGTGAAGGGAGGGGAGGGCCAGGAAGGGAGGATGAGGGGAAACAGCTGACGAACTCGCCGGTTTTATAGATCCCACAATAATTACAGCATCGCTAGGTCTAGTTGTAAAATTTCTTGGCAATACGCTAATTAAAACTAGATATTTACACACAACGCTTATTTAAACTTAAGACTTATAAGAAGCTACATGCGTATAGTAACTATATATCATGGCTTTATTGAGGACCATGTTTTTCATGCAGATTGAATTCTCAAGCGCTGTTATTAACATAAATGAGCCCACGGCTTTATGTTCAAAACCAAATACTTCCAGGGCATCTGAATCATCCTGGTATTTCATTCCACCATCTAAAATTATTTTTAAAATACTACATTTTTTTAACTCGCTGCTTTACGGCAATTAGAAATCGCTCTGTGTTTACGGAGAGTCCGGCAGAGCTGAGTGTTTAACGTGATGAATAGTGTTAGGAGCTACAAGAAAAGTCAGATGCGTGTCGACACTTATCAGAGCTGTTCTGCTGCTCAGAATGACTGTTCGTGATACTTGTTTCACGATAAACTTCCTCAGAACATGATGTTACTGGAAAAAAAATGATCCGCTCTGAGAAATACGCAGGTGACACAGTTGAGTCAGCAGCTTGCAGCAGTGACACAGGCTTACGTTTGTAAAAATCCCCGCTGAACTTTTGTCTTCTGTGTGCATGTATAACGCGGCCTTCGTATCTGTCGCCACAAAAGGGTCCCGTTTCTTGTGTTCGCTTGGTGGCTGTTTAAAATAACCAAAAAATCTTCCCACCGCCCTGATGAAGAGGTAGATTCCTGGGCTTAGAAGTCTTAATAGTCACCGAATTTTCCTCTTTCGTAAGTCATTCACTGTATAAATGTTAGTATCTCCGGTGACCGCTGGTACCTCTGGGGAAGCGATAAACATGGAAAAATAACAGACCGCTGTGGAAACCAGAAAATCCTACCTCCCGTACGAGAGGGGTTTAATTATTGAAGTTGCAAGCATTTCCCCCGTGCACAAGCATCTCGGCATTCATAGGTGGAAAGTACCTCATGCTGTGTTTGAAATATCAACTGGATTTAAAAGGAGGCTTTGTGCTTCACCGTGGACCTTGCTTAGCCTCCTGCAGATGGTCCCGCTTGCTGAAAAGAGACGTGACTTGTGAGACGGGGAGACCTCCGTGCCATTTCTTCGTGCTGCTCTAATCCTGCTTTACACCCATAAAGGACTTCAGCCCTTAAGCCCTTACCCTCTTTCTCCTAAATATTAAAATTATTTTCCTGAGTGTCATACCGTATTAAAGCAGGATGAAAATGGGTTTAACAATTGCTGGCATGGGGCTTCTGTACAGCCTGCGTGTCACAAATCATGTCACTTTTCAGCAATAGGGCTGCTGCCAGCGGGAGGCTCAGAAATGCTCATGTTAATCAAAAATTTTAATTTCAAATCAAATTGACAGTTTACACATGGTGAGAAATGCTTCTCACCATGTGATATTTCAGTATGCTACACTGGGCAAAATGGGTGCACTTTCCTGTTAAGAATTTTGACTGCAGTATCTGCAAATTTATGGGTTTCAGTGTATTGGGTATGGTGAGTAGTTGATCTAAGGGAGCCCCTTGGAGAATAGGAGACAGAAGGGTTTTCATGCAGCCTGGCACTGGTGAGCTGCTGTTGGCACATGCTGCTGGAGAAATGACAGGTATTCAATAAACATCACTATGGTTAAGAGGAAGATTTAAAGGAGGGAGGGGCTGCAGTGCTATAAACAGGATTTGAAACAAATGTGCTTATTTCAGTCCGTGATTAGTCTGAATACCTAAGGATTCCGCACCAGTTTTTAAATACCCTTACATTTATTTTCGCGCTGATCTTCTTCACGCAGCGTCAGCTATCGTATTTACGGCATCGCTACTGTAGCTAAATTCGAATTTGAAGCAGTGTAAACCCAAGTAGGCTCCAAGCCACGCTCCATCGGTGTGAAGACCGGAACGTGGCTACGTGTCAGGTTTACAGCCCGCAGCCCCGGCACCGGCTCCTACGAGCCCTCGTTTCTGCCAGCAGCTTCCTCGAAGCCATCGCACAAAATTCAGGAGGGAAAATTTCACTCTACTACTTGCTGAGGAGTAAGAGGAGCAAGGAAGGTTGGCGGAGCGTGTGTGTGATCTGCCCCAGACAAGCGAGTCGTAGAAACCGATGTTTTCAGGCTGTACCGGCAATAGGATGCTGACATAAAAGAAGTTATCCTGACATTATTCTCTTTAGGAGGTTTTTCCAGCTTTCCGGGGGTCCGGAGGTTAATGGGATGCCTGGTTCGTGATAGCGGGGCTTTCATTTTACAAAGGCGAAGGGGAACGGGGACAACAGGACCCACCTTCTCGATCCTCCCCATATTTATCACTCGCCTGTGAGGGTGGGTGGGTGCCCGTTCTGGCAGCCCGGGGGGGTCCCTGCGGCACCTCGTGCCACCGGCATCCCCGGCAAGCTCAGGGAACCCGTGTGGGTTCTCCGGGCTCGTTTGGCCATTGAGTCATGCATCAAACGGCAAAGCCGAGCTGGCAGTATCACCGCAGACCTTGGAGATCCCAGCTGTCGCTGCGCTTGTAACCGGGGTTGAGATGAAAATATGAAGATAAATAACTCCTTCATATTATTATTTTCAGGGAGGCGGGCTTTTCTTTTTATTACTCTTTTTATTGTTGGATGCCATAAATATTCCGGAATGATTATCCCAGGGTAGATTTCATCTCGTTTACTTTGAAAAGCTTTTGAGGAGCGCGTTATTTTATAAGCTGCCAAGTGAATATGACCATTTATAATGATTTTTCTTCTTTTCTTTAATATTTGCTTTTTGGATTGAGGACCTGAAACAGAAATATGCTAATTTAAGACATCTGTTGTTTTTCAAGCTATAGGCCCCTATCGGTATTAATGCAGTTAGTTTATTTATCAAATTTTGTATATGGTAGAGAGGGAGATTCTTAATTTTTATCATTAAATCAAAAAAACGTATTTATCTGATTTCTCGCCCACATGAGTACCGAAAAGTACCTTACAATGTTAGGAGTCATCAGAAATGAAAAACCGCACCAAACATCTTAGATATTCTCCTTAAGCTGAACTTGAAGGGTTTTCGATGTTTCAAGACAACCTTTGTCTTCGAGAGAAAGGAACTATCCTTGTGCCCTCCACTTGGGCAAAGCCTGACACAACTGATTCCCATCTCTGATCGTTGCCGTTCGTTGCTCTGGTCCACGTTCTTTAATTTGCAACCCGGAGTCTGGAGCTCAGCACGACACGTATTGAAATAAGAATTAGGCGTTGTTGTTATTAGAGATTGTAAAATGGTGTAGGAAGGGTGACGTGCAGGAGACATTACATGGGTGTTTCTGTTCTGGTTCACCTTGGAGAACGTCAGCCATGGTGGGTTGGGTGGGTTCGCTCATGAAGGCCTGAGGGCCCTTTCCGTGCCTTGAGGTGTTGTTGGTTCCCAATGGCCACCGAGAGGATAAACCGCGTGGAAACGGGGCTGAGCAGAAGTGCCCCCATGAAAACCAGCAGCGCTTCACAATTTCACTGCCTGCTAGATACAGGCGTTTTAGCTAAAAATCAAAAAGGCAAAGCGTTTGCCGATGATTTTGCATCTCGTGAAGGGTTAACAAAACTTTCATTTTCACACTCTATTAAGCCAGGACCAGGAAACAATTTCTAATCAACACTCAGATCGGGGCAGGGATTGTGCAGTCTTTTGTAGGAGGCCTCAGATCTGTGTTCTCTATTCTCACATGCTCACTTCCAGCTGTTGTCATTGAAATCCCACATAATCTCCCCGGGTCAAAGGGCAGTCATCCATGACTGCCGCTGTTAGGAGGTTATGCTGATTTCTGTTGTCAAATATTGGCCCTTTTTTCTTTCAATCACTCCCATTCTACTTTTTTTAACAAGAAAGATCCAGCCTAGAATTGTATTACATGACTTTAAAGTCTTAAAAGTGTTCCTCTATTGTGCTAACACGACATGCCCTGGACGGTCTAATCCATCCTGCTATGGGCCACAAAGAAAGTTCTGGTGCTTCTTAAAAAACCTCAGCCAAAAGCAGGGGAGAATAACGGCGTATGTGACATGGGGGCCAGCAGTTATTTCGTAAGAAAATATGTAATTTGCCCAAGGTGAGCTATTGCTGTGGCATTAAAATTAAATTGGAAATAACAAGCAGAAATAGAAGTGAGAGCATTTGTCAGGGAACAAGGGAGGTCTCTGTACCACATTTAATGTGTAATATCTTGCTTAACTCTTCTACAAAAAGTCCATGAAGTAAAAATGTGGTATAATTTACCGCTAAAGGTTTATCATTTACAAATTTGAGGAATGCATTTTGCACAAAGCAGTTAAAATGAGGCCGTCGTGCCAGCTCTGGAGATCGGTATTCAGGGTCTGTTGCTAAATGCAGATTTCGTTAGAGCTACGTGTGATATTCAGGCCTGTGTACGGCTCCCTCGCGCTGTCTGGGACAGAGTATTGCAGCTGGGATAGATGGCCTCTTTAATCTCCATGTGTTTTTTTAAATATGAAGTTAGCACATGCGCTTTGGCCCCATGGATCTAGCTTTCCATTTCCAGCGTGGGGTGGTGACCAAGCATCTCTCAGTGAACATCAACATCGTGCTGCCCCAGGCAGGGTGAGCGGGTACGAACACTCGGGCAGGGCTGGTCTCAGCCTGGGGTGCTCCATTGGTCACCCACGTGTGTCCTGGAGGTGGACACTTCCCACGAGTGGGGTGGCCACTTCCCACAGGTGGGGTGCACCTTGCTCCCTGTGTCTGCAGAGGGATGTGCTTCTGGAGGGAATGCAGCCGTGGCTGGGCCAGCCCAGGCTTGACAAACTCACCTTGTGGTTCAAGTGGATTGTGAATGTTGTAGAATCGTAGAGTTGCAGAATGGTTTGGGTTGGAAAATAAGATTGAGCCTGTTAACCTCACGCTGCCAAGTCCACCTCTAACCCGTGTCCCTAAGAACCTCATCTCTGCGCCTTTTAAACCCCTCCAGGGATGGCGACTCCACCAGTGCCCTGGGCAGCCTGTTCCAATGCCCAACAGCCCCTTCCATGAAGAAGTTTTTCCCAATATCCAATCCGAACCTCCCCTGGCACAACTTCTTCTCATCCTGTCACTTGTTCCTTGTAACAAGAGGCCAAGCCCTCCATGCTCCAAGCTCCTTTCAGGCAGTTCAGAGATCACAAGGTCCCCCCTCAGCTCCTGTTCTCCAGCTGAACCCCCCAGCTCCCTCAGCCGCTCCTCACAGGACTTGTTCCCCAGACCCTCGACCGGGAGCACACGTATTCTTTCCTTTCCTTTTGGCTGGAGAACACAGATTAGGACGGGCCCTGTCACTCCCGTCCTCCTCAGCCGGTGCAGGGGTGGAATAGGAAATCTTTGGGGAGTCCTCAGGGTGATGCGGGTTCCCTCTGATAACATCCCCTCTCTCAAGGCCTGCAGGTGCTGTGTGGTACAGGCGTTAATTTTCCAATCAATATTATTGCTCCACGTTGTTTGTGAAACATGGGATTATCTATAGACAGAGGATAAAACCCAAAGGAACCAAGTTGCACTTTGAGCAGAGAGGGCTTTTCTTTTAAGCAGGCATTTGGTTAAGATAATAGGCTTGCGACCCTAATTGATTATTACTATTTTAAGGTTTTAAGATGGCTATGTATAGTGAGATGCTGAACATCAAAAAGGCTTTAGAAATGGCTTCGGTGCTAGTCGGGGGGACTTGTGTAATTTCAAAACACTGAAAAGGAATCAAAGTCTCCCAAAAAGCCCTTTTCCAAAGCTCCAATGCATCGTGCAAGAGAAATAACTGGATTTGGACTTTATAATCTTAAAAGGAGTAACTTCTTCCCGTTGTTATTTAAGCTTGGATTTCAGGAAACCAGCTGTATCTCTGTTTAGAAAATACCTCGTATATTTATAGTGCAATCTAACTATTTTATAATAAAAATAATACTGTTGGGTTACACAAGGAAGCCTGCTAATTAAATAACAATAATACCTTGAGCACCTTGAAAACATCTTCTGATATTCAATTAAGGAACAACAACCCGATGAACTTTAACCTATAGACCATATTCAGACTTTCTACATAAAAGTAATTGCATCAGTCATGATTTTCTCAAGCTACAACACAAGCTCTTGATTGGTAGCTCAATGTCTGAGACTCCTTTTTACAGCATTAATTGGGAAAGCAGACAATACTCTCCCTGTAAACTCGATTTTAGGACGAAGGTTAGTTGCCTTTGTACACGTTTACTCATTGAAATAGGAATGTTTGCTTAATAATTCAAAACAAATAGCATTAGACAACAAGTCCTAATCCTGATTTCTCCTCTGCCAGTGTAAATTAGGAGAAAATTAGGTGAAACTCTATTTGATCAGTGTAGAAAGACTTGTTTAAAACTTCTTTGAGATCAGAATTAGGCTCCAGCAATTCAAGCCTTTTCTTCTGGCTTCTTTACTGGGATCTGAAAGAAGAATATGTAAATCACATTATGAATTTTCTCCCCAATTAAAGCATTCATCAAGTTATGGAACGATGTTTTTCACATGGTACTTGTTATGACAGCGTTGCGTCGCTTTTGCACATTGTACCGAACGTGGGGTTGGGTAATGGCCTATTATTTATTAGGTAGTATCCTGATCCGCTTTATTCAATTTGGTCTTATTAGCCTGAGGTTTTTTTTTCTCCCTTGAGGGAAAAACGATCATCCTCGTGAGGCAGTGAGGTCTTGTGCAATAAGCTAACTCATCGCTGGACCTAGCCTTAGACCGAAGGCGGTGATTCAACGCTATATTTAAATACCTGCTTAACTTTGTCAACTCATCTTTATTTGGCAGGGCAAATGAGCATGTGCTTTAGTCAAGCGTGTGATTAAAATGAAGCACGTGCTCTAAGCGCTTTGCTGAGTCAGGGCCTGCCTCGGCTACCCAGGTGTCTTAATTTATACCCAGAAATTCAGTGAATGAGCTCTGGTAGTTTTTTATAAAGCGAGTAAAAATTCTCTCATCCTCGTTTCGAACACCTGCTTTACTACCAGAATGTGACTTGCACAAAGCTGCGGAGATAAACCCGATCACACACAGCAATTTCAATGGCCTATCTTTGGGATATTTAGCAAAAGCGTCACAGTGCACGTTATTTCAGTAAAGCGCCGCATGAAAAGTAAATCTTGCCAGCTTTCAAGATGTTTAATCATCTTTTCAGTAAAGGAGCTCATTAATGCTAACATCTGCATATGTAATTGCTTGACTTTACCTATTTTTTTTTCCTCATTCAGAGTTAAGTGTAAAAGCTAAATTGATATATTTTCGCATTTTGACCCCTGTTAATAGACACAAAATGTTGACTTTATACATTTTGCCAATCCTGCTATTTCCTAGTCATTCTTCTTTTACACGTTTAGCTTCTTTGTCCTGTTTTTTACATTTTCTTGTTGCGCTGCGAGCGCAGCTCAGTACAAACTACAGTGTTAGGCCTGGATTTTGCAATGTGAACCAGCCAGGCAAACCTTTAAACTTCCATGGAGTTCGAATTCACAGACCAACCGCGCATGGAAATGAGTTCACGATACAGCTCTAAGCCAAGGGCATTGCTTTTGTGGGTATCAAGATATTATTAATGATTGGCGAGATGAGCCCCTGATTTCCTAATGTTTGTAAGTAAATAACAAACTGGGGGAATTGTGCAATTCACCTTACATTTATGAAATGTTTATTTTCAGTACTGAAGGATGAAAATCTAATCACTCTCGTTGCATGCTGTTGTTTAATGATTACTATTACATGTACACGCATAAGAAATGTTCCTAACAAAGTGGACGTTTCAGGTGTAGCCAGCAAAATAAGAATAATGAAGTTAGCAGGCCCAAGCTAACTTCTTCAACTTTTATTTTTTCATTATTCAGATATAGAATTTTATTTTTTGATTATTCGACTTCCCTGCGGAATCATGAGAGCTAGAATGCGTTTAAAACCATTCGGCGGCGTTTTCATTTCTGGTTTTACCTGCGTTTGCTAGGTTATGGTAACGCGGTTCGCGGTGCTGCACTTGTGCTTTTATGGGCTGATTACAAAGCGCTCCGGCCTTTCCCTTAAAAAAAACCCAGCCAATCGCCCTACCATAGCCGTGATTTGGTTTTTGTTTGTGGCGGGGGGGTGGGGGTGCCTTTATTTTTTACATTTTATTTTAATTTTTCTTTCCGTATTTAAATTTCACCTCCACTCCTCGTGCGATGGGCACCGGCCTGAGAAATGAAGGTGGAACTGGCTTCCCTTACCAAGGGCTCTGCGGAGTTGTAAGCGGCCTGGCCCGGGTCCAGCAAGGCACTTAAGCATATGCTTAATTTTAGGCACATGAGTGGTTTCAGTGAAGACCTAAGAGAATTATTTTTAATTCACAGATCATTTAATTCAATAGGCAGGTCTGCTGCAGCATATGAAAAGTAGATCTTCGTATGAAAAATACTCGGGAAATTGTCAATGAACACACGTTGCGTGTGGCCGGCGACCGTTTCTAAAAAGCGGAATGATGTAGTCATCACCTTTATTATGGTGAAATACAAAGCAAATCGGGCAGAAGCATTTGCGATTATCTGAGAGCTATTCCTAAGTTGAAAGTAAGGAAAAATAAGAGCTTGTAAGAACATTTATTCATTTGAAGTAGAGAAAAATTTATTCTCTCGGTGTAAATAAAAACCTTGTTTGCAGATTGAGGAATTTGTTTGTGTTGCATTTCAGCATCAATTTCAATATTTTATAGTGCATTTATCTACAGCTGGAGCATGACAGATTTGTGTATATTTATATGTTTGTGTACATAATACATATGTATACACACATACACAAGGATGCCCAAAGATATACATATACACAGTTTGAAAACTCATCATTATTGCTGAAGTATAAAAACATGCCTGATGCAGAAACTTGTCTCGAGTCTGTTGTTAGCTTAGCGACTGCGTTCATCTGGCACTGTGGGATCCTCACAGAAACCGGGACGTTCTTCTGTGCAGGAACAGAATTGGCGGAGCTCTTGGCTGGAGGAGAAGGGCTGCCATCCCTCCGAATCTCTCCCAAACCTTGCCCTGACACGCCACCCTCGGTAGCTCCGCACACGCGATGCCTTTATTTTATTCCCCGTTCCGCGGGTAGAAATTACGGCGGAGTATGTTCTTTTTTGTATTGTTTAAAGAACCCCGAAAGGAAGAGAGGAGAACAAATACGCAGCTCGCGTTCGTTCTATTGCTCTGGTCGTTATAGGGAGGTATTGCCGTGACGAGCGCGGTGCGCCGTAGAATATACTGATCGCAGGGAAATCGTACTGGATCTGACAAACAATTAACAGTGGAGCAGATGGTGCCTCTGCAAAACATTCAATAATATATGTGTGCGTGCGCCGGAATCAGTGACTCTAAGTAGGACAACCTAAAAAGGTAGATGCCACTTATCCCACGGACAAGTAGGACTTTACAGTTCTTTTAATAATCTCTTTATCCTGCGATTTCTCCTTTGACCCTGATTGCAAAAGCAGGAGGTCAGTCTGAACTGCAGACCTGGAGTTGAAGTCCAGGTCGGTCCCGCTCCGCGCGCCCCCGCCGGTCACAGCCCGAAAGCTGCTCCTTTTGTCATTGATCACACCCGTGAAAATTAAACGAACGCTTCGTGGCAGGCCTGTTTGTAGAGAAGAAGGAAAATACTGTTACGTAAAGTGTCATAACGTTTTGATACCGAGTGTAGAGCCGTCCCTTGCACAAGGGAGACGAACGTGGAAGAGAGCGCCCTGGTTCCTAAAGACAGTCCAAAGCTCAAAGTTAATGCTTTTCTGATGCAGATATTTGTATTTCTTTTTGAAAGCTAGTTTTAAATGTTAGGATTTTTCTTATTTTTGTGAGAAAGGCATTAATTTATTTTTTTTTAACCAGCTGCTATTTTAAGATTTCCCTGGTGTAACCTTAGAAAATGAAGAGTACATCTTTAAATCTTGTTTTGTTTGAATGAATGGGTAGATAATCCTGATCAGATGTTTCTTTAGAGAATAATGTTTAAAACGATTATGGAACTTAGCTGTCCTGTCTGTTTCCTAGGTACAGTATTTTCATTTCAATTGTGAAGTCGTTAGGGGTCATCCAAGGTAACCGTTTATTAAAATAGTCTTCTTTTGTTTCAGATTTCCTGTTGAGATGCTTTAACATGTAAAAATCTCCCTGCTGATGTGTCATGTTAGCTTTCCTAGCCTCTAGATAGAAACCACAAAGCAGCCTACATAGCTGTATGACTAGTTACCCACCTACATAAACAATAATTACTGCTAAGTGGGAAATTAGATGTCACATTTTAAGTCGAAATGAAAGTAAACTATTTGAGAATACTGTCATTAACTGCTTAAAGCTAATCGCAGTTCTCTCCCTCTGTTTGTTTTGTAGGACATTTGGGCTTCCAGGACAGTTTTGTCACATCAGGTGTTTTCAGTGTGACTGAGCTAGTAAGAGTCTCACAAAGTAAGTATCATTTTGTGGCCGGTTTATGTGGTTTCTGCAATCCCAGCTTTTTTCTTTGATTCTTATTGTGACCCTTGCCCGATTCTTGAAAATTGAGAGTCTCTTCTCCCCACTTCTCACCAGTGGGCAGTGTTTGTGTGCCACATCTTTTAATGGGGGAAAATAAAACAGCATCGTTTTGAAAAGTAAATTAAAAAAATTTAATTCTGAAAACGTGCATGTTGATCAGTTGGGCTGGAAACGAGAGCAGGTAAATGCCTCGAGAGATCAGCTCACCCAGTGGATCCCTTGCAGGATCCGAGGCCTGTATTTTATCCAGACCTCTAGAAACAGCATGATGTGCGCACATAAGCCTGGCGATTGTCTCATGGCACTTTTGCACGTCGTGTTCGTCCGTGCCGTGTGTACGGGTGTTTGTACACCCGCAGATCGATGAACTCGTCAGTAATGCCAACAGCTGCCCCAGCTCTGATAATCTCAGTTATGCAGAGCCATACGTCTCGCCTTCGCAAGGCCTACGCTTTCCATTAACTCTATGGAATTCTGTCTTCTAGAAGGATTTGTTTTTTGACCTTTAAAGAATGCTAATGCCCCTAGCATGAATGACACGCTGCAGCGTGATCATTACAGGGTTGTCGATACCCACTAACAACAGTGAATTAAGAGTACCTGTCCCCACCCTGTTCATTGATCGGAGGTGCATTGATTGTATTTTGCTATGACATAATCCAGATAGTTCGGGAGAGAGCATGGACTGGTAAGTCAGGGCCGTAGGAACAATTCCTTTGGGAATCTTTTCTGGTCGAGTGTAGAGCTATGGAATAACATCATATTATCGCCATGCATCACTTCTGTAGGTAAACCACGCCAACTACGTGCCCCTTTAAAACCTTAGGGTTTGTATGCAGTCTCTTTAGCACAGACAGTGATAAAAATGGTTCTCCTTCTAGATAGCAGGAATATTTGTTCGGATGCTGGCTCTCAGCGTGTAGTTTGAGTTCTTCTGGGGCTGGAATGTAACTGGCACAAACCTAGCAGCGAATCTGTGGTTTTGAGTCGGAACACAGAGTTTCTGTGAGGATTTTCCTGTTTTATTTCCACTTTTGGAAAGACTTGCACTAGCTAGTAAATTGGCTTTATATTCAAAAATAGGATGCTACAGGGAAAGTGTGGCAAGTGGGCGATACATGAATGTCAGAGGTATTATAGACGCTGGGGAGAGAGACGGAGAGAGAAAAAGTTCGAGGCAGACGTTTCTCCGGAGTTTTCTTCCCTGACAACTGGTGAGAATTTTGTGAGAAGGAAAAAGTTCAGAGGACTTAGAAGTCAAAAGGAGCTGCTGAGAGCTCAGCACATTTGCAAATCAGTTCTCCCTTACTGAAGTGCTTAAATAGGGACTTTGACATCGAACTCCCCGTCCTGTGTGCACTAACTTGCAGCCGTAGTGGACAAATGGCCAGTTTGTGAACATCTCCACGATATGTCGCGTTATTTCAGCGTGACAGCGTCGGGCTTTTGAAGCACAAAGGATTCACCCTCCCCCTCTGCAAGGCATCCCGCTTCACCACAATCTTATCTGGGCTGTCGGAGCCCTGCGCAGCAGAGCTGCCTCTGGTCTCTGTCAGCCGTGCTTCGTGTGAGCGGGGCAGGGCTGATAGAAAAGCGTCCCCGTTCAGGACGTCAGCCCCCACCACCAGTCCCTCCCGGGGAGTTTGGCATTGACCTCCGGACCGTCGTGTTCCAGGCATATTAATTTTCCAAGGTATTTTATTGTAGCTAAAGTAAAGCGCTGTGTATCGGAATTCCTGGCATTCAGCACGTTTTGCAAACCGTGTCCGAGATGTTGCTCTGCTTGCCGTTGAGGTGCATCACCTCCGAGGATGGGGCATCTGCACGCAGCAAGAGCAGGACGGGCATGAGCTTTATCAGAAATAAGAAGGTGTCGGTGGGCAAAATAAAAAGATTAGGCTTTTATCTGTTCCAGACGCAGGGGTTTGCGCTCGTTTTCATGGGCTCTTTAATAATCCCGGGAGGTCAAGACCTCAGTTTTATATCCTGTCCACAAGCCAGCACCTCTACCAAAAATAGTGTCCCCAAAGCATATCGGGATATCACTTCAGAACCGACTCAGAGGGAAGAGTGCCAGCAACTGATTTAGCTCCACGGCTTTTGATAGTACCCTGGATTTTCCTTGGAGATGCCCCAGACATGTACTGACCAGCCGTAACCTTGTTTACTTTGGGAGGTCTGAGAAGCCCATAGCCTGACATGCCATGGATACCCAGTAGGATACGTTTAGTGCAGAGTCTAGCAACAAATTCCCAGCAAAGTCACTATTAATTCACATAGTGATATTCGAAGAATTATCTAACGTAACAGGTTTAACAAAGCCATTGCTGTACATTTGCCGAAATTGGCAGGCAAGGTCTTGAAGAGTGTGCTTTTCAATGTAACCTTTGCTGGGTTGTCTGCCTGTTCTTGTATCTTGATCCGAGACCAGTCCATGGGTTGCATTCAGACTGGGGAGCTCAGCTTATGAACAGCCATCACCCGGCCTCCCCAGCAGCTACCAACAGTCTGTAACGTGAGTGACCGAAGTATCCTCAGTCGGTTTTCTTGGGTTTACTTTCTAAAAGTCATTTTTCTTCTTCAGAAGCCACCCTGGCTGGGGAAGGAACAAGCCTGCCTGTCCTTAGTGGGCGCTCACGTTTAGTCTCCGCTTCGCTCCTAGGCGTGCTCCGTGTTTGCTTTGCGGAGAGGTTGTCTTGGTGTACGCCCGTTGTCATGTTTCTTTCCATGCTTGCTTTTGATGAAACGATGATAGAAATAAGGGATTTCCCACAGTTTTAACTGCTCTGTGGTTTGCTGCTGTTATCTAAAATTAATCTTGTGAAATATTGTTGGTAGCAATTAAGTGCCCGGTTTATTTAGTAAAGTTCCCAAGGTCCACATGACAAGGAGCCTCAAGTAATAAGCGGTTGTCTCCATCATGCAAATTTGGGGAATGAATTAAATCAAGCAAAAGGTCAGCTGTTACCGTTATCTGTCTTATCTATCAGTGCTGCTCATCACAGTTTCTGTGAGCTATTGAACAAGTCTAGACTGTTTTGGTAACAGAAACTTGCTTTCTTCAGTCCTACTGATGCAGATTTTCTTTCGAAATGCTACCCAGCTACTGAATCTTGCTGAGCCTAGTAAAACAGAGCAAGCAGATCATAAAAGTTCATCGGAAAAACGAATCGTTCCCTCTCCACCCTGTCTGATGCAGATGTTGCAGACCATGCTGCCAGAGGTTTAGATTGGATATTAGGTTTATTTTTTTTTTTCCCAGAAAGGGCCTGTGGGGCATTGGAACAGGCTGCCCAGGGCAGTGCCGAAGTCACCATCCCTGGAGGGTTGGACAGACGGAGATGAGGTTCTCAGGACATGGGGCAGTGCCAGAGTGAGGTTAATGGTTGGACTCGATGAGCTTGAGGATCTCTTCCAACCAAAATGATTCTGTGATTCTCCTACTTCATTAGCAGGCAAAAGGTGTGAGCTCCCTTCTAAGTGTTGTCTGTCACCCCAGGTACTGGGGAGACCCCTTCAGATACCAGAGACTTCGTTCTTCCATCTCGAGAGAGCTTTGGGCTGACAACAAAAGGCTGAGAAGCGGAAGCGTTGGTGACGCGTGTGTTTTGTGACCCGGCAGCCAGCTGTTGGCCAAGCAAAACCTTCTCCCTCTCTACCCTCGTTCGGAAAACATTCCTCTCCCTGTGTGCCGCTGTCTGCTCGGCCCCGGAGAATCACCCTGTGCAGCAGGTGTGGGCAGAGGGGCGGCTGTGGTGCCAAGACATTGCCCGGTGTCCAGTCCCCGTGGCAGAGACCGAGAGGCCACGAGAGGCCGGAGCAATGAGAGGGGCCTGGGGAACGCTGTTCCCTTCTTGGCTTGGACTCTGCCCCACGTGCTCCTGCGCAGAGAGCTGCCGGGAAGATCTCCTCCCTTGGAGGTCCTTCAAGCAGCCGCATCAACGGCGCTGCCCAGGATGTGAAGAAAGGTTGAGGATTTATGAACGTTGGCTAGAGCCAAATCAAACATATTTGTTTTGTGCTGTGTTATTTGTCAAAATGACATCATCCTTCGTGCTGATAAACAAGGGAATTCTGACTGCGCCCTGGGCTGGAAATGCCACGCTTTGGGTTTTAGGATGTTAGCAGGAAAGAGCTGGACGGAGCAAGTGGGGTGACACTTAATCCTTGTAACGAGCCAGTGGGACCACCAGCACAAACATATAGTAACTTGCTTCCCGCTCCTCTATAAACACAGAAATGGTCCAGCTCATTATCCCTCAGACAGTCGCACGAATTCCCCAGGTAAGCCGTGCTTTTGTGGCACCCGTGGCAGGCGGACGAGTGTTAGAAAGTGAAGCATTTGCCACCGTGTGGGTGCGATGGAGGAAACGGCCTCCTCAGGCCTTTGGTCCAGCAGGCGGGTACAGCCGAAACAAACTGCGGGGGGGTCCTGCTGTCCCAGCACGTACTGGGTGCCTGTGGGAAGGCGTGGGGTGCCCCGGATCCTGTCGGGGGTCTGGGGACAGGGAGGAGGCTGCTGGGCACGTGTGTGAGAGTCCGGGTGTAATAAACCAGCTCTCTCTAACCAGCAGCCTGTGTGTTTTCTGCTATACTAAGCATTACAGTAGTGAAGGCAGTTAAAGTCAGCGGCAGGAAAATTAACATTTAAAAAGATGCTCTATAGTCCTTAGCGAAGCACTGCCATCCAAAACACACTGTTTGGGCTTGGGTATGAGAGGAAGAAAGAAAGATTATAATAAAAAATAGACTGCAGGCATAGAGTGAACAGTTGCCGTGACCTTGCCTTTTGTATGCCATTACACAATTCAATGGCAGTCCACTCAAACCTTGCTCTCGATCAATATCCTATTAAAGCAGCACAAAAAGTCTCTATAAACTTAGTGGTTAGCTATGTTTATAAATGGAACTCAGCATAATTAGATGGTCAATAGCAGGCTGTACTTGTAATTTTAAAATGAACATCACACATTTCATATCTGTTGTATTCGGCAAAACCTCATGGAATCTAACGACGGAGTATGTAGGAAACAAAGGCCTTGCAAAAAAACCCCTGAGCTCCCCTTTCCTGTCGGCAGCAGCAGCGCAGTGAGTTTCCCTTTGTTTATGGAGTCACAACACAGGCAAAAGTTTATTAGTCAAATGTCATGTTTCTCCCATTTAACCTTAAACATATTATCACTTCGCTGCAGCGTTACACGTGTAACGATCTTAGTCACATCCCAGCCCCTTTGTAAAAATAAATACATAAAAAATGAGAAAAAGAGAAACTAAATATTAACACGACTAAAAGAGAGCGCTGTATTCCAAGGGAGACAAATGCCAGCCTGGCTGGTTTTATTTAGTGGGTTTCCTGTTCTGTAATTCAATAAATTCTTAAAAATAAATATTCCAATTGGGTTAAGTCAGAGGGCTTTTTGTTAATTTCTTTGCTGTTTTTCTTGACATTTCGGGTGAAGATCGGAGCTAATACGCTGGCAGCAGGGGTGATGCTGCCCTGTGTTCTCAAGCAGAGGCGCCCACCCTCCTCCTCCTCCTTTTGGGTAAAGGAGCAAGTCCTGCCCCTCAGAGCAAGCAAAACGTGTCCCGTGTGCACAGGGGGGTTTTTTATGGTTTTGGTGATGCCAGCAGCTGAAACGGGAGCAGAAGCCGGCATCGGTTTGTTTGCTTAGAAAGCCCTGGGTCGGATGACATCTTGACGCTGGCACGTAGGTGGAGATTATTGTTTTGACTCGCAACTGCGATTTCTGACATCCTTTCCTGTTTGAGAGGTGTTCCTGAGCTATCAGAAGGTCACTTTGCTGCGGGGCATTTCTTAGAGGGAGGAAACGGCGCGGTTTTAGCGTCAGAGGCCCGGCGTTTCTGCGGCTGCAGTGTGTGAAGAGCCGGTTGTGCTGGCGTGGGGCTCCCCGGCCCCACGGCCGCTTCGTGTGGGGCCCAAGCGTGTTCCTCAGCCGTAGGAAGGTCGCGTGGTGAATCGCCAGATACTACAATGAAGAGAATTAATTTAGACGGTTTTGCCACAGCTGGTAACACTTTGATCCCTTTGCTTACTCTCCAGAGCTGCAGCCTTTGCAGGGAATCCCGCAGATAAACGCGAGTGTTTCCTTCCCATCAGTTTATGGGCACAGGCAAGGTGGGCGATCCATGCGGGCGGTGTGAAAAGCCATTTATAGCATCACAGAATCATTGCAGTTGGAAGAGACCCTCGGGATCATCGAGTCCAACCATACCCTAACTCCAGCACTAACCCACGTCCCTAAGAACCTCGTCTAAACGCCTTTTAAACCCCTGCAGGGATGGTGACTCCACCACTGCCCTGGGCAGCCTGTTCCAATGCCTGACAGCCCTTTCCATGAAGAGTTTTTTCCTCATATCCAATCTAAACCTCCCCTGGTGCAACTTGAGGCCGTTTCCTCTTGTCCTATCACTTGTTACTTGGGAGAAGAGACCAAACCCCTTCATGCTCCAACGTCCTTTCAGGACCAGGCTCGGGTGGCTCTCGGTGCAAACAAAGCTACCCGGGCAGAGATTGCTGCGTGATGAGCCGGTTTGAATCTGTGCTGAGTTTACACAGCGTTAACCATACGTTGTTCCTACCCCACCCCTGGTCTGGAGATACATTCATTTTCCTATAGGGCCAGGAACAGAAACGTCCAGGATTTGGGGAGAGGGCGATAAACAGAAGGGGGGGGTGAGAGAAAGAAGAAAAGCGTTATCCACATACTAGTTTTTCTTCCGTATCTGTTTGCAATAAAACTGTTCCATAAATCTTGCAATGGCTAGGAAATTCATCGTGCCTCGGAAAGAAACGGTGCTTTAATTTAGCCTTTTTACGTTCCCGTTTGGAAAACAGCGTGCTTAACCTGTAAGTTCGTCTTTGGTGGGTAGAGGGTGCAGAGGAATTGAGCAGCAAAGGGTTTACAGAGCACAGATCTGCTTGGCAAGGAAGTTGCTGAAAACTGGGGAGTAGATGCTGCAGAGAGTACCTTTATGATTGATTTCCATTCAAGTCAGACTGACTGCAGTGTGGTCATTTTTCTAACCCATAACTGCTCACACTGCAGCAGTCTGCTATCTGCAGGGTGTCTGAATTATAGCAGTCCATGTCCCCGTTACCTTTTACACAAATTACTTAGACCGGTTTCTTTTTCCATGCAAATTCATCAGTTTTACAGCCGCTTGGAGCTGCTGTCAGGAAACTGTTGCAGAAAGCACAAATTGATAAAACGAGTTAATTTTACTATGCTTAATTTTTCTTTCTTTCTGTTAACACACCCGCTCAGATACCCAGCGTGCAGGAAGCGTACGATAGTTAAGAGAAGATAACAAAGGATTTGAGTGTTCTCGTCATAAATTACTTCCCAACTTAATTCCTTTTAATGACCATTCCAGATTTTCTCAAGTTTTAATGGCGTTGTGTGTTTTCCGTCCCCTCCTTTTAGAAGCCCGTGGCTACCCAGGCAGTTCCCTTTCTGTCTTCAATGACGTTCTTAAAAGATCCTTGCCAAACAACAACTAATTGTCTTGTGGGGATGATGAGGCAGCTGCAAATTACATTATTCCTCCGTTAAATCTGACATTGTGAGCTCCTTAAACTTGGGGTGAAGTCCCGGCCCCATTACCGTCCATGGCAGCACTCCCAGCAGCCCGTGGCTCAGCCCAGACACGTTAGCTGGGTGATAGGAGCTACCCCGTCTTCATTTCCTCGCTCCTGCCCCATCGGACTGAAAGATTTTTTCATGTTTGAAAATGGGCCAGATTCTCAGACCCAAGATTAAGCTTGGCTCAGCGTCCTTGTGTGGCATCGAGGCTGCTGAGCCTTCGTCGCTGCGAATCCGGGCTCTCCGACAATACGTTCCAGGCCAAGCTTGTGCGTTTTATGGTGCTGTACGTCCTTTTTCAGATGTCTCCGAAACGTGAGGGAAAATCATGATCTGTAATTGTCAGCTCCCAAAGTTGCCATTGTCCTGTAAACAGCACTGGAACAGTGACACTGGATATGGTACCGTTTGCCAAATAGAGGGGCTTTTTTTTTCTTTCTTTTGTGAAATGCATTATCTGTTGACTTTTAACATTAAGCCGCTCTGGACCTTTACTATTCCGAGAAAGATACACCACATGGAGTTCATATCTGCAGACTTCGGGGGGTGTAGGAATTCGTAATGTTTTAATGTAAACCCAAAGCTTTAGGACAGGGAAATAAAGACGTTCTTATGCCTTACGATAAAAGGGAGGTGCTGGGTAAGGTAGGGAGAGGTGAGCAGGGAAAGGTAACTGCTGGATAAAAGGTTTTGGGAGTCATATGTCTCTAGCTCTGATTCAGCTGGAGGAGAGGCCGGAGGAAAACTCGGATGTTTGCAGGTTTCTCATCTGCTTTTGTGCTTTCTCCGAGGAGCGTTTGTAACCTCTGCGCTTGTGGATGTACATCACGTATATACCAAGGGCCCCGGAGTGTGTATTTCCCTGCCTATACTGCTTATAGATTATGCCAAGCACACTACAGGGATGATGCAGCCTGTTTGTAACTATGCCAATAAATGCGACGCCGTCCTAAAAGTGAAAGCAACAAGTTTCATTAAATATTAGAGTGATATTAATATAAAAGCAGTGCTTAAAGAAAGTCTTGCTGTTTGGGGTTTGTTTAAAGAATACCTTTAGAGGGATGTAAGAAAAAGTCCATGTCATAGAACATTGTATTCTTGATAACATTTACATCTTCTTGATTGCAGTGCCAGTTACCATTAGCATTTCCTGATTTCCACGGCCCACCTGTTCTCATCGTGAAACTAAACACACTCATGAGGAAGAAGAAAGTGATTTTGAAGTGCAATTCATGCCTTATTCACGTGACTTACTGACTGCGATCTCTTTTGTTTCCCCAGCACCGATAGCTGCAGGAACAGGCCCTAATTTCTCCCTCTCAGATTTGGAAAGTTCTTCATACTACAGCATGAGCCCAGGAGCAATGAGGAGGTCTTTACCTAGCACATCCTCTACCAGGTAATTTAATCTCTGCCTAATAACAAGTTACTTGGAAACCCAAGCCAGCATCATTACTCATCTGGGAAAGTAACCATTAAATTCTTTGACAAGCTGTTTGGGGGCCTCAAGATGTGGAGCTGTTTCAGATTCACAGAGCTCTTAAAGTTCTTTTTATATGTACAAGCTTCGAAGAAAAACTGCTGCGTTGATTTGTGTAACTTCTGGCTTGTATCTTGGTGCATCGGGAGAAGTTCCACTGGAATTCTTGGGGTTTCACTTGCGGCAGAAGAGAATTGGGAGCGTAGTGACATGTGCCACTTTGTCCTAGCAGGGAACTCCTAAGACAGCCTTACAGGCATTTTTTAATCTTAAAAAGTGCTATCTGTGAGGCTAACATCGTTTTAGGACCTTGGCCTATCATGAATTCTAGTTTTCCTATAGCATTTAGAAATTGGTGACTCAGGCTGTAGGAAACAAATTGTTAATGCAGATGACTACCCAGTCTGATCTTGATTTTGGCTTAGACGCCAACTATCAAACAAGGATATTTTTTATTTTTACCTTTCACATTAACCATCCATGAGATTAGATTTATAAACAAGCCCACTCACTCTAGTAGTCTTGAACACTATTAAGGAACCAGATTGATTTTTATTTTTTTTCCCCCACAGCCAAAATAGATCACTTATTTCAAAGACATGACAAGAAGTCTTAACTTCAGCCCAGGGTTCTTTTACATTTTTATCTCAGTCTGCAGTGTCACAGCTTTGCAGTAAGCAAGTGCACATGTTACAAGTCTCTATAGTTTGAATGTAGCCACTGTTTTTATTAAAAAACCCTTTAAAGAGAGGCTCTTAGCAATAACTTCTTCCAGTTTTGCAGTGATTGGAAGAACATTCTGCATCTTGCGCTTAGGGTGCACATTATGAAGCTCGATAGCTACAAACCCCATTACACATCAATTAAAAACTTGGTGCTCTTTCTTTTTTTGCATGTAAACTGTGTACCCTACAGTGCTCATCATTACCACCATTCTCAGGTAGAATTTCGTTGTGACTCCAGAAGCAGAAAAGTGAGGTTATTAATGTAACTTGAGAGCTCAGTTGTTGCTCTTCTATTCTTCTGCAAATAGCTACCACTGATAAGGAGCTAATTATAAACAGCATGGGTAGTTAATAACTTGGTAATATGTTTGTTTTCCTCTCATTAGGCTGTTCCCAGTCAGAAAAAAAACATATTCCTTAAACGCATAGACTCAGCAGAATTATCAGGCGGTAATTATATTGTATGCACACAATTTCCCCTATTGACACATAACAATTCTCTAAATTAGGGAATGGCCAAACCCGCATTCCACGCATACCGCAAGAATTACTCTTCCTGTTCCTCACAAACGGATTTTGCCAACCCGCCGGCTCCTACCTGCGCAGAGCTTCGCGTGGGGAGCCGCGGAGAGGCCGCGAGTTTGCAACCGAGAGAAACTGCAGCGGAATATTTTATGTCTGTTAGATACGTTCCCCCTACACAGAGGAGCCTGTTCTTGAATGCCTGGAGTCTTAATAGGATACAGATTTGGTGAAAAAAAAGCGAGCTGACCCGGCCTTGGAAAAGTACTTAGAAATTCTCAGTACCGTCCCCACGCAGTCTGTACAACTCATTATAGAAAACAGAGCCAAGCTGAGTGTCTTTGGCTTCGGGACCCTCTCCCCGCGCAACTACCAGAGTCTGAGTCAGTGGCCACCAGGGAGCTCTGGAGGTTCTTCTGTCTCCAGAGCCCTTGGCGAGGGAGGTGGGATGGATCCCAAGGGAATCCTTTAGTGCTGATGCTGCCAGAGGTGCCTACTGGGGGACTTTTTATGCTTGGTGGCGTACAGTTCCAGAGTGAAGTGCTTTTACGTGTCGGGTAACATGAGCATTTGAACCAAGAACGGATTGTACCGTCATTCACTCGTCTGCACTGCTTCTTATGGGACTGAAGTCTGGGTTAATTTAATGGCTATGGTTAAAAGATGAAAAATATAAGTTTCAACTGATAAATAATTTGTATTTTAGAGTAAGCTGCTAAAATAAGTCTTGTGTGTCATGACCATATTCATTCAAATTGCAAAAATCACCCAATACAAATTAAATCCTTGCCTTTTTGTTGACCTCTCTGTGCTTTGAAACATGTCCTACGTTTTGATCTGTAAAAGCCTAAACGTTGAACTATCTTCTCATTAAACTAGCGTGTGTTTCGGGCTCCAGTCCGGGCTCCGTGAGAGGTTGGTTTGTATCTCACTTAGTCGTTGGCAGCGAAGCAGATCAGAAACAAGACGTGGGTGCTGAGAGGTTGGGTGGGCAGGATGGCCGTGCACGGCTCGTACCTTCCCCTGCTCAGGGCCCTACATCCACCACAGTTCCCATAACCACGTTCCTCTCAAGCAGGGCAAAGTATGGGCCAACAGAAGTGCTTTTGCTCCTTCCCGTATAGCGTTGATGACGTGGTTTTTGCTTTCTCAGCTCCACGAAACGTCTCAAGTCTGTGGAGGATGAGATGGACAGTCCTGGTGAGGAGCCGTTCTACACAAGCCAAGGGCGCTCTCCAGGCAGTGGCAGCCAGTCCAGCGGATGGCATGAAGTGGAGCCAGGTAAGCCACGGCTTTCGGGAGCCCCGGAACGGCATCTCCCGTTGCTTAGTTTTGTTACCAGAACACACTGAATGCTCTGTAGGAAGGTGATCAGTTCTCGACATCTTGTAGCTTCTTCTGAGAAAAGGTCAGTCTCATGAAAATGTTGTAGTGGTTTTGTTGCTCCTGCAGCTGTGAATGTTTCTGTAGTGTGTCACTTCTGCGTTTTGGCCAAATATCTGAAGTATTTAAATAACGCAGCAAAAGACAGGCCGTCTTTTTCTGTCAAAATGTCCAGATTCAACTCTGGGACGGCGGTGACGATCGCTTAGCAAAAAGCAATACCTGTCTGGACTGTGCCTTACTGTTTAAATAAATATCCCTACATTTATATAAGGTACGAGGACTTTTCCAGCATCATACAACACGTCAGTTCACTTAGTAGTGACTTTTAAGAGACTTACCGAAGGAGTCGTTTTATTTATCTGTAATACCATGAAGTGTGATTGGAAGCTTCAGATCAAACTAGATACCACTGGGTGTTACACTTTGCAAGATTTAGGAAGCAGCTCTTCTGCCTTTTCTCAGTTAATTTTTGTGTGTGATCTTTCTTGTTGATCATCTTTTGGGTTATGTTATGTTACATACTTAACTGTCCATTGATCACTTACCTTGATCATCTGGGTGCTTAATACTATTGAAAATATTTTTCTGGGTCAGTGCTACATTCATAGGTGAAGTTAATGCCTCCGTTTTGCTTGCAGGTGTATAGTCAATATTTATTGCCAATAAAAATAGCAGAAATCTTATTTGTTAGATGAAGGCAAGCAGTGCATTCATGTCCAGCCTCCCGGTGTTTGAGAAGGCCTTCTAAACAGCCCAAAGGATCTTTTGCAATACCTTTTCTTTTTTCTTTCTCGTTTAGATTTAAAATAGCACGGGTTCGGTTTGCTTCGAAACAACACATGCTTGTCCGGGGCCCTGTGCATAATGAACTATACAGCACAGAAAAGTAAATTCAACCTGAACAGCATTAAAATCAGTTCCGTGGGCACTTGGCCAGCCACCTATATCCTTCATCATGTAGGAAACATCCCCACAGCTTTCTCTGGAGACCCTGTCAAACAGCTGTCCTTTACAGCGTGCCCAGAAAGTCACCAAATTTGGGCTATTCCAGACTGGGAGGGGACTGGTTCCCGCACCGGGGAGCCCTTGGAGGATCCCCTGCCAGCTGCCCTCTCCGCTCTAATGAGGAGGAGCCAGCTTGTGGGCCCTTATTGCCGGCACATGTGGCACTTTGGCAGGAGGAGAGGGTGGACCCGCGGGCAGACGAGTGCCAGGCTCCCCGCCACTGCCTCGCCACCGCCGCCGTCCCCAGGGCTCCGCTGTTTGCAGGGGGGTGTCCCGCTCCGTAGGCACCAGGGGCTGTTTCCTCCATCAGCTCCAGCTGATGTAAGGCAGGGCTTCAGCTTGGAGTAAACTGGTCTGCTCGCGGAGCGGCAAAAACGCGAACAAAAGCTCAGCGCCCGTGGCAAGGGAGGGAGCGCGAACCTCCTCTGCAGACACAGATGGCTAAAAGCCGACTGGGTCACTGCTTCTACATCATTGTCAGACCGGGGGCTGACTCCCCCCAAAGTTCGGGGTGCTCTTTGTTAATGACAAATGTTGGCCATTTGTGCAACAGCCAGAGATTGGCTATTAATTTTGCTGTCGCTTCTGGTGGTTTGCTCCCCATGCGGTCATTACCTCTGTCTCATCCAAGTCCTGCCTAGATGGTGGCGCAGAGCTGCTGAGCTGGACCACAGGAGCACCTAAAGCCTCCAAAGCACCCCCGCCGCTCTTGGCAGCGCTGCGTGCCCGTTCTGGAGAAGCACGACTGCCCATGTCAAACTTCCCGAGGTGCTCAGACAGGCAAGAATAAGTCAGAGAAAGTTCTTCCTTCCACCCTTGCTACAGAAAAATCCCAGATTCTGCTTAGTGTTGCCTGTAAAATGGCAGAAAATCACCTTGCGACGTCAGGGACTCCAGGTACCAACTAGATATAGCTCAGGTTCACTAGCTATCTATCACTGTCACAGCGATGAAGAAAAAGAGCTTTATCTTGCCTGCATGGGATGCGCTTTCAAACCATCTTTGTGCTACAGTGGCGCAGACCCACCCCAGTGCTCCGGCAGTCCCCGAATTCATCGCCTCAGCTCCTCCGTAAAACGGGGTCGCTACAAGAGCGCGGCTGCCGGAGAGATCACCTAAAGAGCCCCAGCCTATCCGTGGTGAAGGACAGAAGAGTGCTGAGGTGTCCTTCCGTGCCAGGGTGACGGTGGCGTGTCGCTGGCACGAGGTGTCCCCCGAGGGACACAGCCGGCGCTCTGTGCGCGGTGCCCGGCCGTACCTCAGAAACCGCACGTGGGGCTGCTGTTAACGTCCGGCCCTTCAGATGAGACGTGGGTGCTTTATCTCCAGAAGTTTAAAATGTTTTATGAGTCTTCAATGAGGCATCTGCCTAGAAAATATATTGGTCATCTGAAAGCCGTATAAATGATGTTAACATCCCGTATTACCCGGTGGCTTGCCGCAGCGTTCCTCTCGGAGAGGGGAGCTTTGGAGCCTGAACTTGTTTCAGATCCATCTCTTCCGATGTTTCTCCTGTCCAGAAAAAGGCCTTGCCATTTTTTTATTCTACAGTCAAAATGATGGCACAGTTTTAACACACAATAATCTCCGAGCTTCAGTGTTTTGGTTTGTGCTTTTATTTTATTTTTTTTTTTCCCCTCGGTGAAATTCGCAGGAGAAGTTTAAGGAGTGAAACCATCTTTTTGTTTGACTTGGCATTTCTTCCGTGTGGCTCATTTTATGCTGCGTGGGATAATGCAGGTATCAACGGTGCCGAGTGATGCTGGTTCGGAAGGCGGGCTGAAGTTTTATCCTGCGCTGGCAGAGCAGCGTGAGCCAGGTTTCCAGACTCTATAATTAAACCCTGTCCTTTGGGTTACCAGCCAAACAATGGGAGGAGGAAATCAGAGCAAGGAGAGGAAGCTTAGACTTGTCTGTGGGATGGCTGTTCTGGCTGGGAAGGAAAGTTCAGAGAGGAGCCAGCAGCCAACCTCCCAGCCCAGTAGGATCCACACCAAAGATAATAATATATCCTTTGGCTTTATTGCCTTTGAGTAGATTGCTTCCTCACAGGAGATTTAGATTTATGCAGAGATAACTTCTTGGCCTATATGCCTTGACAGGTTTATGGGAGTGAGAGGATGAATATTCTGTCTGTGTGTTGTATTTGCTTAATTCTGAGGTGTGCACATGAGAAAAAGTGGGGACTGTAATGCGGGAGCAGGTGTGAAGCGCCCATACGTTTATGCACATGTATAGACAGAGCGAAGTGCTCAAGGCGCAGATACTATGAAAGGGTTATAGCGAGAGATGTTGCCTGAGACAGTGCATGGAAATGAGGTCTGCGTGAGAGCACAACGTGGAAGAGAAGGGGGAAATTAGAAGACAATTTTAAACTATACAAAAGGGGGAAAGTATGTAGGGAAGAAAAGAAAGAAAAAAAAAGAACAAATGCCAGGAAAACAAAGATTTTACTTCCTAGAAAGGAAATATGAAATGGAATCTGTGAAGTCTTAGAGAAAGAGAGCGCTCCAGGCAGAGGGTTATTTACCGCCAGCCGTGACTAGTCACTCTACAGCTGTCTCCATGTTTTTTCTCTTGAAAAAATTCCCTTTTTGGATACTTTCTTCCTGCTTCGCTTCCCTGTGATTGCCCCTGTAAGTGGTCTTTGGAGGGCAGGCTGTATGCTCAGAACATATGTGCAAACTGGCAGGAGAACAGAAGAGGACAAACCCACTCGGTGTGCTATTTAGATGAGGCAGCGGCTGCTTCCCCCGTGCCCACTCTTGGGGTCTCGCTCGGTGCAGAGCAGGGGCTGCGCCTACTGTCCGTCCACCGGCCTTTTTCTCCGCTTTTACACCACGAGCCCCAGGGCTCGGAGCACCCCAATATGCGTCTCACTTGAGGACTTTGCTGGGCATATATCCTACGCGTTTCGCCCACCAGCAACAGGACCTTTCCACGCATGGCATCTCGGGCCCGTAGTAATGAGCGGAGGACTCGGCCGTGTGGTTTTTACCTCTAGATAATTCTTGCGAGCAAGGATATAGCGCTCTCCTTATACGTCAGATGTGACAGCCGAAGCAAACCCCGACATTAATTCCGTGTTCCTTGTACTGTGCTCCTTGAGTCTCACATCCATTTACCTGCACTCGAAAGCTCCTGGGGAGCTCTCAGGCCTAAAAAGGCTGGAGCCTGCCAGAAAAGATGAATTTCCTTTCACAACAGGAAGGCTTAGGAAGTAAAACAAAGCAGACATGTAGTAAATTACTTCTTCTTTTCAAATACCTTTTGCAGTATCCTCCTTACCATTACTTTATCTCAGCACTTTCAGTACATCACTCTTGTTAACTGAGAAGAAGGGCAAGAGAGGATAAAGATGATGTTAGTAAGAAAATAAGGCAACATCACCCTGGCTTTGAACTCGTGCACAAAGCTGGCCCGTGTTCAGTTCTGTGGCAACTCTGCTTGTAATGGGGGTAAACCATAATTACAGGTATAAGTTTTTTTAATTCCATCATAAAAGAAGGTTGAGTTAATGTATATCAGTATTCCGCTTATGCCTTTTTTTAATGCATTTGCTTGATTCAGTCCCGGAGTAATGTTCGCATTGTGCTCTGTCAGTCATTTTGTAGTGCAGCATATGGACGGTATTTGCCAATTTTACTTCCATTGTATTTCTACAGCGTGGCATGGAAAAAAAATCTTTCAGATGCAAATTCAGATTATCCTATTAGTTTCTTTACTTAGATCTTCCTGGTACTTTTGTTTCCACAAGTCAGTTTGGTCCCTGGAGGACAGTAATCCCAGGAAAGGTACATGTTTGTACTCCTTGCGCTCCTTGAGGCATCTGAAGGGACAATTAGCTCCGCTTCAAGTGTGGGCTTCACCAGCTTAAAGCGCTGCACCCGTTTGCAAAATGGTTGGAGCTCTGTGGTCCTTCTTCTGATAGGGCTTTTCATACCGTGGTCATCCACCTTCCCTTCCTCCAGCTCCACCACGGCTGTTACTGCCGATCACGCTGCGCTGAGCTCTTGTGCGGCTTCACCATGAAAACCAAACCAGGCTTTCAGTGCAGAAACCATAAGGAATTAGCAATAACACCTGCACTGCATGACCGAAAGACGTATTTACAGTTCCAGGGGCTCATGAAGCTGATAGTATTATATGAATCTGCAGTAAGCCAGCGAGCTCCCCGTTGGAGTGCTGGACACGTCGTTGGTAGTAAAGATGCTATTAAAGTCAGCCTCAGGATTGCTTGCTACACCACTCAGGCTGCTCGTTCTCATGCCACCATCTATGGGACTGTCTGAAAATCATTTCTGAGCAATTTCTATGCAGCCGAGGAGCTGACATCCTATTTTGGAGTATTTCCCTTGCAGCGGCAGTGACCCCTAACTTAATGGTACCGTGTCTCTCCCCATTGCTAGTTATGGAAAAGCCACACACAGGCAGCCGATCCAAAGTCTTGTTTCAATAACCCTTTTCTTAAATCTGGCGTGGGCTTTCTTCTTAGCAGATTCTCAGCACACAAGAAAACTTCTTCTCTGTATTTACTAAGGAACTTTTACTTATGCCTTGCACATCAGAAATACTCATTCAGGCATAGATCGGATGACCGCAAGAGTTTGTTTTCAAAGTCTGTTCGGAATTATATCTTGGAAATGCCAGAGCAAGTGGTATAAGGGAGATCCTAGATTGTGTTCTTTATGCATTTTTTATGCCCTAAACACAACTGTTGACTGACACTGCCGAGAAGGTAAAATATGTATAATATGTCCCAGCATCAGTGATGCAGTGTCTGATCTGCCCTTGGGCAAAAGGTCTGTGGGCTCATCAAAAGATTTGATGCCACACACTAACTCGGAGCTCGCAGAAGTTTCCAATGGTTGTGCTGCATTACTGCCAATGATTGAAGGGACTGACTGTAGCAAATATGATGAAAAACATGAGAACCATGTATTATACAAAATAAGGAATAGAAAAATAATCCCTTTTTGCTGGGAAAACATTCAACTTCAGACCTGGAGTATTCAATATCAAATAATTCTCTGGCATTACTTTTCGGTGAGTTGCTGTAGTGGGCAGTTTTCACTGGATCGTAACTAGACACAGGAATTTCATGATCTTTATTAATTTCCTTAAGCTGAACTGCTTAGATACTTACAGACCTATTTAAGAAAGACAGAAACAGGGAGACGTCTCTTTTCCTTAGACCAGAGGAGTTCTACATCTAGGATCCCTGCCAATTACATTTACTCGGTATTTTTCCCAGATGTGACATTGTCTTGCCCTCCACTTCTCAGTGTGTACGGAAAAGTCAGACAGCACACACAGAGCCGCTAGGTTTGTACCTGCCTGGGCAGCAGCTTCATTCCGCGCCTTGCCGCATCCATCAGCGGGCACCGGTGCCATTCTTTCCTCCAACAGTATATTAAGACAGTGGGAACATTTCGCAACCAGACAAACCTCCAGCCCACGGCGTAGTTTGGCTTTTCGAACGGGAGGTCAGACACACACCGCGTTTCACTGGTGGCCAGCGCGTTCTGGTTTACAGCAGAGGGAATTTCGTCAGGCTCATTTGTGCCGCTGAGCTGAAGAGATGCCACGAGCGCTACGGCAGACGGGGCCTGTTTTCCTCCCAGGAAACTTCCACTGTTTATTTTCTCTGGACAACTTTTTCTGAGCTTTATTAGACTCTATACTGTGACTAGGACTCCTCCTCCTCTTCACTCCATTTCCCCATTCCCATTCAGACCTCTGCTGCTTCTCGTCTCCAGGGCTTTGTACAGTTTCGCACATTTCCCTCCGTTCTTACAGAGTTTTCCACCGTCCTTGTTCTGCCGTAGCTGAGAAGCAGAGTGTGCTTGGGCCCGGCCTACCTTGTCACGGCACCATGTGCACGCTGCCTCCTAAAAAGTTGGCTTCAAGTGAGCAGGTAGACACCCCAAACCACCCATACGATGGGAGCATCCTTCAAGGAGCTCTGGCTACTGTAGAGCACAGGGCTTTCCTTGAATGTCTTTTCGCTTTCATAGACTCCATGTGTTCCCTTATCCCTTCCCTCTGCATTACAGTATCCCATCAAAACACAAGCTGCCCAGTGGTTTTCGAGAACATAAGATTTTTCTTTTCTTCTAAGAGCAGTAACACTTATCAACTTTTACTGAAATACCATATCAGCTCCTTGTCACCGGCAGTCTACAGTTCCTGCCGCTAAAAGTTTAATGCATTTACAGGAGCACTTAGACATCAAGACTTTGATATCACAATCTGTTAGTCACAGGTGCTACATGATAGGTTTGTGTTAGCACATTATAGATCTTTTATCAGATCCTGCGCAAAATGTGTGTGTTTCTCTGCCAGGCAATCAGAATCAGGCTGCTGCATAGTTGATGAGTTACTCACCAATTTAAGTTGTTGTTTATTTTAAACAGAACTTTTCCAGAGCCGCACCTTAATGGGCAGCTTAAACTCTAACTGGTCGTGGCCAGCAAAGATCAAGAACCTCATGCGAGCCAGGAAAAACGCAGCAGGTCGTGAGTGGTGCTTTGAGCATTGTCAGTCTTTTGTAATCGCATTCATCAAGTCAAATGATGAACGCTACTCATTTGCCGTAACAGACAGAGTCATTTTGACAGCAAACTGCCACCGGATCAATAACTCAGCCTTTCTTTGGCAATTCACGTAGTAGCACCAGGCCTGTGACAACACGCCGCGCTGCTGGCGTTACTGGCTCCGGATCACGGAAGGGAGTTAGAGGTAGGGAAAGAACTCCTGATTGAAAATTCAGTTCACATTGAACAGTCCTACATGTTTTCGCACCTCTCAAAAGCTCCTATTTTTCCAGAAACTGGACAACACAACAAATTTGGCAACTGCGATTCGGCCTAAACTGTACTTTCCATTTTTAATAAAGTTAATAATCCCGTGCAAGTGTTAAAGCACATGCCTCAGCTTTGCTGTAATCCCCCGAGGAGCACATCCCTTCGCTATGGTCCCGGGGAAGTCGGTCAGTGTTGTGGCTCTGCTTCTTGCGTCTAAATCCAGATGTCAGGAAATGCATCATTTAAAAATGAGTATGGACCCGTAGGAGTTCCGAGTTAAAAAAAATGCAGAAAGCGTTTCACTTCAAATAGCAAATTAAAGCTGCATTTTTGGCTGGCCTTGTGCTAGCATCATCCTTAGGTGCTATTTTCACAGACTTCAATGAGCAAGGTTAAAGCAGATCTTCTGTGTGCTGTGACAGCCAGAAGACCACCTGAGCTACCTCTGGCTCCACACACAAGTAGTGTGAATCTGAATCGTTCTGTAGGTTGATAGGAAAGGTTTAGCGCATAGAAAACTATTCCCTGACGAATGTTGGAGCAATGCTTCCTGACGGTGCCGGGATCCCCGAGATGGGAGCGCCGTGTTGGTCCACGGACATGACGCTCTTCAGATGTCCTTGCTGAGCTGTGTTCTGCCACCCATTCTGTTTAACGTATACACATAAAGCAAAGATCATTCTATGGTCTGGGCTTCGCTTTTGTCACCAGGTGAACACCATAAGCCTCCCTGGTGTTGGGACAAAAGCAGACACTTTCTGTGTCTTTTCAGAGGTGAGCTCCGAAGGACAGAAGCAGCCTCTGTTTGCATTTGGCTGCGCATTTCTGGCTGATTTGGAGCCTGTCAAACATGAATAATCTTTGTGAGCTCCAGACGGGTCTCCTCCGATGCAGTTTCTCTTGAAGATCGTCTGATAGTGCAGCATGGGACTGTTTAATTGCAAAATGGGATGAAACGCATTGAGAGCATTGTACCTGCCTTCCAAAAGTTGAACTAGTTTTCTTGTTTGCTTCTGGGACCAATTCAGGATGTTGACTTGGATCTATAAGCTCTTCTATAGATTAGATCTTGGTTAGGAAATGGACTGCATTCCTTTCATGTGCTGTCTTAGCAGTTGAGATCAGCAGACTTGCTTTTTCTAATGTGTTTGGGAAGCAGAAGCAATATTTTATCTCCCGCGGTATGCCGCTGGTACAGAAATGTTCAGGCTTATTAATTCTTCAGGACGCAGGAAAAGTCTTCATCACCTGTGAAAGGGAGTCATGGGAAAGGACCCACTGCAAAGACTGCATTGAACTCTTGTTTTTTTTGAAGGCAGCTGGAAAATATTAGTAGTCTTCAGAGCCAATATACAGTACATATTGAGAGCCAGTAAATGGTGCGTATTATTGCAAATTCTTGTGCGCTTCTGCATTTTATAAAGCAGATAACTAAAATACTCACCTAGCCAGATCAGCTCCCCGAGGGGTGCAGATTTCCAAGTAGAGGACGAACCGAAAACACAGAACGGAACACGAATTAGCCAAATAGAATGGCTAAGTGGTTGAAACAAATGGTTTGGGGATCACTGAGTAAGGACCGTGACCTCCTTTTGCATCAGTCAAGGCAACTGTGAAACTTTGTGAAAGAAGCTCACCGCAAAACAGATGCTGGGCTATCTTAGGTAAATAAATTACCAAAAAATAATAATAAAAGCCTCCCCTACACATTTTACAAAGCACAGCTGTGTAAATATTGCATGAGACAGGGGAGAGGGGGAGAGATGTAACATACACCCTTTTTTATGCAGAAGTTCTGCTCTGGGCACTGTTTATTAACATTCCCAGTACAACCATCACTCCACTGCGGAGCACACAGTGCCGCTACTGTGCTCCGTGCACGCGTTTTGATCTTTGCTTTACAGGAGAAAACGGGCTTTATTTTAAAGGAAACGTTTTGTCCCAAAGTTAAAATGTGCACCAAGAGGTGTTAGGGAACTGGGAGAAGACGCTACAGGACCAGGAGCAGGACACGGACCACATTACATCTCTTTTTTTGTTTCCTTTCCCACACTGACTCGAGATGTTCCTCTGGTTCTGCGCGGAGTGAGGAGCAATCCTGAGGTCTTAATTTTGTTGAGCTGGATACCTGCCGCAATTTTCCTCTTTCTCAGCTGCCAGATGCAGCACATTCCAGCCTACAGGACCAGTGAATCTGCCCACGGAGAGGGAAAAAGGCCTTTTTTTCAGCTAGATGAACCTGCCCCGTCCGCTGCTCTGACAGGAGCTGGTGGTGGACACTTAAGGAAAGAATACAGCAGCAGGACAGGCTTCCAGTGATGCTTTTCAGAGCACAGCCTCGCGGATTTTGGCAGCAAACAGCTCGGTTTCATGAGCCAGAGGCTCCCTTTGCATCTTTGTGTTTGACAGCCTTCAGTGGACTTGTCTTTCAGAGATGTTTTTAACCCATTCTTTATTTGGGCCTCCACCACATCCCATAGCAGCAAGTTCTGGTTTTATTCAGTGTTCTTAAGGCAGCACCACTGCTTTTGTGTTGCCTGATCATTTTCCTTGATGCTCCTTGGTGCTCTTTGGTCTTTTTTTACTGGCAGAAGTAGTGAATAAATCATTCCCTGCCTACTTTCTCTCAAGCTAAGTGCTGCCCCAACACTTTGACCACAGCAGTCAGTGCGCATAGGAAAGCGGAGAAATCTGTCTAGCAGCCTGTTGGCTCAGGTAACAATTTGGCTGAGTGGCTGCAGAGCCATCCTATACCTCCAGGAATGTACATATGCTGTGATAGCAGCTGGGTTGTTCACCCAGAGTGTGTAGCCTGTAACCTTGACCCGTAACCCCAGCGCTAAGGGCATGAACACAGTGCTACCCGGTACCGCTGAGCCTCGCAGAAGGATGCTGCAGCTTGAATAAGGGATGCTGTTTAGGTACTCTCCGTTTTCTTTCATTTTCCAGCTCCAGAAAGACTTAAAGTTCATTAGTGTCTTCACCCAGTGCGTATGCTGGTTGCAGTTTTATTCTGGATTCACTGGGGTCATGCTCAGGGTATCCACAGCATCCTCCACCTCTGCTTGTCCATCCCACAGCCCATCCTTGCTGCTCTTCTCTTACATCTATGGTTAGTGTGATACAGACCAAAAAGCATAACGTAAAAGATCCTGTTGCTGAAATCAGCTAGAAAATTATAGGCTGTTTTACAGTTTTGTACACAGTCTTCATTTGGCTCGCTGGGATTTGCATGCAGATCTTTGAACCCCCGAAACCCAGCAAAGTGAGGTGGTACCCGCAGTCCTCACGTCTAAGAGCAGTTCTCTTGAAAGGAACAGGACTCTTTTATATCAGCGAAGTCTTAGGTTCCGCAAATAGAAAGGAAATAAATTTTATTTTTCAAGTAAGGATTTACAGTCGATGGGATCTGAAAAATATAAATGTATGGACTTTCTTTATACTTAGCGTGACGTCCCGTTTTATGACAGCAGCCCACGTTTGTCTCCAGGAGTATTATCTGTGCTGCAGCACGCTAATGCACCACCTCGCTCCGAACAGGAGAAAGCACTTTGGATGGAGTCCAGACTTAACCCTCTCTTAATCTTGCCTTTACTCTTAACCAAAATAATGGAAAATGTAAGTAGAGCATCATCCTGACTCTTCCTCTGAAAGTGGCCAGTGCGAGGTACATCTTTGAAGCAAAGGGCAGTGGCCGTTCCCGCTTGTTTCATTTCTGTCTCGTTCAGTCCTTAGAACCTACATCTCTTTTCCACTCCTCGAGTGAAAACCGCTCGGCCAGCCCTAATCTGAAGGTGCTGTGCCAGGAGCTGCCTCTGGCTGTCCAAGTCAAGGTTGGACATCAGACGTCAAAACGATTCCCCAAGTCCCGTCGTCCAGGCGGAATTGCAGATTCTGGCCGTTTGGAGATTTTAAAAATTAAAAGATCCCCAAAACAGCTGTATTTCTTATGCAAATCCTTAGCCAAATGGGGACTTGTAAGTATTAAATAAATCGTTTGCCCTCTGTTAAAAAATGATCATCTTAGAAACCCAGTCATTTGGGGAGGACGGGTTTTAAGAGGGCAAAGTGTTGTTACAAACAGCATTTCTCCCGTGTCCTGTCAACTGTTGCGATTTTACAGTGCTATTTCTCTCCTTTTGCGGGATTTTTCTCTTTAATGTTCTGTGGAAAACCCTGGCATTTATTTCAGAGTAAACAGTGGCAGTGACTGATTAGAAACCTGATGTCAAATACGTAACCACCCTGGGAAGGTGAAAATCCATTGGTTTCTCATCTCTTCCAGTTGTTGCCTTCTTAAGTGCATTATTCATAAAACCGGCGATTTAAAAACGCACAGAAACGTTATTTTTCATATTCATAGCGTCACTTTAAAAAAAAAAAAACAACCCTGTTAAAAATCGATTTGCTGGCCTCTTGGGGTAATGCCGTAATGTTTTTGGCTGTCTCCTTCTTTCTGCTGCCAGCTAAAAGTACCATCTGGCTTGTTTAGGGCCCTTTTCCATATCAGGTGCTTCCAAAATTCTCCCCAACCAGAGGATTGTTTGGTTGGGTTGCTTTGCCTGCTGAGGGCTGTGTCCTGGGCTGGGAATCCTCCCGCTTCTGTCCCTGCCATCTTGCTGACGGAGCCGTGTGGATGTTTGGGCACGGATCGCGCTGCCTCTCTCCCGAGGACATTTGCATCATTGTCAGCTGCACATATTAAATTGATATGCAGGGCTCAGAAACACGTATCCCGTCTTTTGTCCCTTTTGTTTTGCGCGATTGTTGTGGTTTTTAATTCTTCTTTGACACCTGGAATATCACAAAGCTGCTGATAATCTGTTGGCTACTAAAGGGAGATGACATTGATAGAAGGATAATGTGTGTCAGACTTAGAGCGAGATAATTGCAGGCACACCCCAAACCCTCGCAGCTCAGGGAATGAATATCCTAAATCCATTATTAATTTGGAGAGTCATATGTAGCAGTTGGCGGCGGCGGCATCCTCTCGCTGCAAGAGTCACTTTGCGAGGGGTTTTGAAAGACCCTTTTTTTGGTTCATTCTGCGTCGCCGTGTCGAGTTCTGCCTCCTATGAGGCCGTTTGGGTCCGTTCTTGTAAGAAAATGGGGTTGGCGTCCTAATTCCTCCCCAAAGGAAGGTTCCAACGGGGGTTCTCCCGCACGGACGCGGGTACCGGGAGAGAAAGGATGCGCCATGCGTGGGACCAGTTGACGGTGACGCCTCCTCCTCGGGATTCTTTCTTTATCAGATTTTGCCGGTTTACTTCGAACTAGAAATCTACCCCTCGAAGGGTTTATGAGCGGGTTTGAAGTATTGCAGTTGCTGAGGATAGACTTCTGATGTGATCCTACGGAAGGATGGAGCGCGTTGTGAAATAGACGCTGCCGCAAGCCGTCTTGTCCCATTTCTAAAACGATGTTTGCCGTACACTGCGGACTTTTCCTGTCCATCCATTAAAAAGTGAATTATGAAGAGTGCTGAGACAAACAGATAGCAGTTTAACCTTGTTAGTAAATATCAGGTAGCTGGTATATACTGCTGGAATGTTACATCACAGCCTTTCTCTTCAATACAATATAGGTTTATGAAATTATCTTGTTACTATATCAACTGCCTTCGCTGTGTGCGTTCTTCCAGAGGTTTATTGTTCGTCATATGTTGGCACAGCAGCATGGCTCTGAAGAGTCAATTCACAATGTGGTGAATTTTAAAGACTTGGGAGATGGCCACTTCTATTTTTCAGTAAAGGAATGAAAGCTTTGTTTTCATCCGAGCTATTAAAAGTTCCAAAAGATGCGCAGAAATGAAAAGGAAAAAATAACTAAAGACTGCACGGGAAGTAATGCCTCACAGTACTGACTTTGTCTGTTTGCTTGTTTCCCCAAAAAATCTTAATATTTTGAGCACAAGTTAATATTTTAAATCAAATAAACCTGTTTTGTGAACTAGGAAGATACTTGAACTGTATCACACATTATTCATTTCTTCTTGTGCGAGTGCAATAAAAATTTTACAAGCTGTAATCTTGTTCTTTTAACAGAGGGAAAACTATGCAGAATATGTTGCTTAGAGTATTAGATAAGCCACAGTGTGTTAATCAAATATTTTCGTGATATGAGGGCAGTTGAGAAAACAGTACAATTTTTGCTAATGGCACTGGTAAGTAAACGGATCTATCATTACATTGTCATGAAAAGTGACATTGAGCAGAAACACCCTGCCAATCCCTAGAAGATAAGTATTTAATGTAATTAGACAGACACTGTCTCCTTTGTTGAACGTAGCATTAATCACCCAGAGAAGTCCAACTTTATATGAAATGGCTTTTTCTGATATGCCTTTGTATTAGAAAGCTTCCTACATGGTTTTGTCATTATGATATATTTGAAGAAATGACTGCTATAGCTGTACGGTTTTCCTCATGACGTATCTTGCTGTTCTATGTTCCATAATATTATTTTCTTTTTATTTAGCAATGTTACATTCTATATTGTGACTTGTTTCTAAGTCAAGAAACCTACACACATTTGGAGCTGAACCTCTTTGAATCCGTTAATGCATTCAACTGATGAAATAGAAAAGAAACACAAATAGCTTCCATTATGTTCTTCGGTTCTTCCTATGTGGTGTTAGCACAGGTTCATTGTTACGGCATAAGTAAAACGTGCTAGTTCATAATATCACGCCAAAAAAGAACTTCTTTCTATGAAAACCTCGTTGTTAAATTGATGAAAAATGTTGCCCCCTTCCAGAATTCATTGGCACTACATTTTTTTTTTTTTCATTTTTTTAATTTCTTTTCTCTTTTCCTCCTCTGTTGCTTGTAATTTGTGCTGTGAACTGCTGTCTGGTTACGAAGTGGGATGAACTTGAATCAGTGCACAGCTGTGTGTTCCCACCTTCTCCGTGGTGCAGGGGGCTTTGAAAGGGAAGAGCAGGGTTTAGTCAGAGATGACAGGGGATTCACCGCCTAACAGGTGGAGGTCACGTCGCTTTATTTGTTGGGATGAACGGAGTGCAGAGATGAAAAATCTTTGCTGTAATAAGGTTTAGGAAGAAAATGCTGACTAGTCTAAGCTTTGATTCCAGCTGACAGATCCTTTTCTAGTGTTCATTACTTGATTTCACAGTTCAGGCAATTTTAAGAGGCTTAAAATTATATTTCTGCTCTTCGCTCTAAAACTTTTCGATCACTTTCTAATTTTTGCTTTAAGTAAAGTTATAGGGACTCCCTAATCTATCACTTCTCCCTTTAGACTTATGAAGTCAATATGCCATCAAAAATGAAAGGGTAAGCTTTTTTTTTTTTAGGCCCCTACTTTTACTGCTTCTTTTTAGAAACGAAGTGAAAATTTCACACGTAGACACCGATTCGATCAGAAAAATTAAAACTTCAGGAGAACTCCCCCTGGAAAGTGGATAGTTAACTAAGCGCGATGCTTAAGAAGTCGCTGCTCCTGTGTAGGCATACGGGGTTTTTAGGTGACTGGTGGCAGCGTTTAATGAAGCTCCACCACCCCAGTGCGCCCAGTTCCCATCACTGGTGAGCCTGCAAAGGGAGGCGCGGCCAAAGCCCAGGTGATCAGAGCAGAACGTCCTGATGTTTCTTCCACCACCACCACCACCTGCTTCTTACCTGCTGGAGCGGGCAGAATAGGAGTATCTTTAGCCATTTGCTAAAATCTTCCCCCCACCCCTCAGACTTTCTATTACTTCTGCATTCATTCTTTGCAGGGAGAGGAAACTCACTGGTCAAACCCTTGGACACCAGAATAGTTGCATGCAGTTTCCCAGGGAGCCAGATAGCTCTAAAGCTTCCCAGTGAGTGACAGTTTCTCTCTTCTATTCTTCTGAAACATGTGTTTTACACATATACTGAAAAATGTTAATATCAATTTACAGCCAGATTTTTGCTTTAAAAAAAAAAAAATATATATATATATATATAAAAAAAATCTCCCAAAGTAAATACACTTAGAGCACCTCAGCACACATGTCACTTTTTTACGTAGGAAAAAGTGTTGGATGCTCTTATACACATAACGTCGTTGGGCTCGAAAGCTGTTAGCTCATTCAGAGTTAGTGGCAAGAACACTGGACTTGCCAGCACCAAACTGTGAAACCTTTTGTGTGTGACTCGTGGAAATCTCATGGGAATAGAAATAAAATTTAAAAAAAAAAAAAAAGGGAGGGGGGGGAGGAGGGAGGTGTAAATCTGTGCATTTGGATTCGGGTATCTTCAATACCACGATATCAACTTTGTCCTAGAAGTCCTTGAATCGCAAATCATTGGAGGCTGGGAGAGTATTTTGGAGAATTATTTCCCTGGGCTTGTACTCTGTTCTAGGCATCCATTAGTTACCACTGTCAGAGAGAGGATGCTGGGCCAGGTGGATCCCTGTAATCTGATTTGGCATGGCTATTTTTCTGTGTTCCTAAGCTCATGAGATCAAGTTATGTAGGATTATTTCATAATGCCAGAGCAGCAGTTTCTGAGGTTCGACAAAGCTATCTAGCAAAGTGTCTGATAAAAGAAAAATCCTGTCCCATACTGTAGCTTTCTTGGTCCAGTGAAGCAGCATCCTCATGCATACAAATCTTGTAAAGTTACTTCTGATCGCTCCCTCCGTCCCTTCGTTTTTGTAAGCTAAAGTGCCATTTTCCTTTTTACAGCCTAATTGAACTCAAATGCACCCATTTTCTGCAATGTGGTATTTCGGTAATTTGACTATTTGCTCCTAAGTTTTCCCTCAAGCAAACTGAAAGCTTCCCCTTTATCACTTCACTGGGCCAAGATTTCACACAGTATCCTGCTTGCTACAAAATATGATAGTGTTCTCTCTCACCTTGTTTCTTTTTTCTTCTTTTACTTTTCTTTTATAAAATCAGGATATCTAAGAAACCCCGAACACCGCGGAGCACTACATGGTGGGTGTGCTTATTCAAACAAATGCCAATGCTCTTGTTCTCGGTGCATTAGACATTTTGTGTTGGTTGTGGGGGGGATGTACCGGGGGTCCCTCTCCTGCGGGTTCTCCGGTCTCTGGTGAGGAGGGAGCACTTGGCCAGAGCGACAGCACTGATTTGTTCCCTCTGCCTTTCCCCTGCCCGTTTTCACAAAACTCATAGGGACCTTTTCCCTGTGCCTCTCCGTCAGACATGTTCTAAACGGCTCGGCCCGTGGGAGAGGCATTGGGCAGATCCCGCACGCAGGCCCGCGGGCAATGCGGTCGGACACGGCTCCTCTGCGAACGATGCCAAAGCCAAACCGCTGTGCTCTGCAGTGAAACCTTTTCATTCTTGTTTGTTTTTCAATTCCAGGGGGGATTCTTTGTTCCTCCCAGAATCCTAAAGCCATTGGGAATGCAGAAAAATGAGGCTGATTTCACCTCTATGTGATCCCACCTGCAGCGGGAGCCTCTGCTGCCGGCGCCGTTCCAGCAGCGCTCACCAGCGCGCAACTGGAAGCGGGCGCTTTCCAGTAAAAGAGCACAGCGGCTGTGGGGCGGCTACAAATTTTTTTTTGTGTTCCGAAGAAATGCGATGACTGTTGAGTCTGTCAAACCCGGGCGGTCGTATGGTAAAAATACCAAGAGCCGCTGGATAGCAATACATAACAGTTCCATGAGTACGCTCTCGACCTGTCAAATTATAAATCCATTTCGGTTTGGTACGATGCACACGAATTCAGTTTGCAACTCTTCCTTTGGTTGGAATAATGTATAAACTCTTCACCTCAAATTGTGCAGAAATCAGGTGACTTTACAGCACATGGTAAATTACCTGAGCTATTTTCAATCCTGACCACAGCTCTTTTATTAATTAAAACATATGTTCGGTGGCAGTGTATGCCGATTAAGTCTTCAAAACCAATATTAACACCAAACTTAGTCTTGTCATCATAAAAGTCATTTAAAAACATTACCAGACGGTAACCGAGGTCACAGGTCAAAAAAATCTGCATATTTACCCATCTCCATTCCATGCCTTTGACGTTTAGCAGCCATCATTGTTATATATAGCCTGGAGAGCCAATGATCTTTTGATGACATGCAAATAATGAGCAAATGATTTTTCAGGAGAAAAAAAAAACCACCAACAACAACAAACAGAGAAAATTTGACTCCGTCCTCTTCAGTTACTAAAATTCCCTTTAGTATCACTTGCAATTTAGCATCCATATGCATCTCAGGAAGGGAAGATATGGTTGAAACATAAATCTATTCTGGGTCTTTTACTTGCAAAAATATCGTACCTCAGCTATAATCATATGCAGAGACTTTTTAGAGGGCTTTGTAAATGCCATCCAAATTTATGATGGCATTTTTTGCCTTAGAGCTATAGACGTTCCATCCCCAAAGCACCCACATAAAGGTATATTCTCCTATAGATGGCTGCAGTTTGTCCCTGCTGCTGTTTCTAATCTGCCAAGTATGCTGAAAAACTCTCGAATAACATTTGAAAGGAAACAAATGTAGTCATGAATTTTAAATTATGGGATGTCTAAAGACGTCATTAGAAATTATTTTAATTCTTATTACAGTAGATATTTGTGCAATGCAAAATGATACAGAAAGTAACATTAAATCAAAGGGAAAATTGAACTGTTATCTTGCTGTTCATTACACTTCCCATTAAAGTTTTTAAATACAAAACTCATGAAATTATATTTTGAAGAAATCGGTAGTATGTTTAGTACTACTTTATTAGTTACTGAAAGAACCACTTGGGTGACAAGGCAGGAATGAAGGCGAAGCTAAGAGATCTAAACCAATCCAGATGATGCTGTAAATACAGATACAAACAGACAAGGTAATACACTCTACGGGAACATTGCACCGGACAATTTAAGGCAGACGTTAATGGGGCAGGGTTTAAAATAATGGTGAATATCGTAGTGTTCAGTTTTAAAATTCTGTAGGCGAGATTTTCCATCATTATAAACTGATATTTCTCCCTTGTAAGTGGAGCAGCGCTCGTTTGCAAAGGGAGAAATTTCACCCTTCTTTTTCCTGAGTGACATCAGAATTTTGATTCTAACTTGAATTATCATTTTTGGCTAAAAATTGCTGAGGAGTCCAAAAGCATTTAAAAGCTAAAGCCATTGAATCCATTTAATGCGCCTTTGGCACCTCTCTCTCTCTCTCTCAGTCCCTTTTGAACATTCTGGTCCTCATTTTAATCAATCTCTTTTTATTAAGTCCTTTGGCTCATTTACTTGTACGTGCATTTGCTTTATTTTATTTGGAACATTTCTTTTGTAGTGTCTTGGAAAAAAAAAGGGGGGGGGGAGTTGTGACATTTCTTTTGGATAGCTTCTTAAGTATCTGGCAGTCACCTCTGATGCGATGTTGATGGGTACGGATAGATTAGCTCTGCTTTCCCGATGATCTGTCAGATGTCGAGTTCTGAGGAAGCTGGTTGTGTGTGTTGGTGATGCATATGCAGGAGTTTGATAAGTGGATAGAGGGGGAGCTTTCATTTATGCTTTTTTTTCCTGCTGTAAAATCGCTGTTTATTAAGCTGGATTTAGCCTTGTGAAGCGAGGTTCTCGCCGGCAGGTAGTTCGTCAGTGATCGCGGTAACGCAGGATGCGACCAGGGGAGCACATATCCATTTAGAACGTAGAAACTAAAGAGCACTTCATTAGGATGAGTGAATTTCCATCTGCGTTGTGTTTTGTGTATGCTGGAGCAACTAATACAGTCAACTGATGGATGGCAGTTAGCGTGATCGTATCTCGGCTGATGACAAATAAAGTTTGCTCAGCACTAAGTAGAACAGACTCCGATTGACAGCAGTCTAGCCATCAAAATTTCAAGAAGCTCGAAATCATGAATTCCCCAGGAAAAGAAGCAGCTGATCAGCATTTCTGTTGATACCGATTTCAGTGAAATTGCTAGAATAATTTGCACGCAAGGATGAAAATTCCTTGAGAAATTCTTCCCGTGTACCAGTTTTTTCTTCCACAGCCAACTTGCTTTTCTGCATCGTCTGTTTGTTCTGCATGTTGTTGAGTTCATGGTTGACCTGGTAATATCTGAGCTTCCGTGATTCCTTTTCCTAAGTGTCCCTTGAGAATGAAGGTCCAAACCGTATTTCATTCATAGCTTTCGTTATGAAATCTCCATCAAGGGTCTAGTGGCAGAAAGCTACTGGGAATGTTGGGGTAATTATCCAAAAGTCGTCTTTGGAGATCAATATTAGCTGGTCTACCAGTGTGGCTAATGTGAGATGGAGTTATTGTTTAAGATGCATGCAGTCGCAATAATGTCAGTAATTAATCAAGTTAAATTGGATGGATGTACAGATATGGATACAGATATAGAGAGAGATTTGGAGAGAATGGGAATTGTTCTCTTGCACTGCTGTGATTTTATTTACTCCATCGAAGTTAACCCTAATTCCAGTATCTGTGTCAGTGATGTGCATAGGTGGATGGAAAATAGGTTCGTAGGTATTTATTTGTTCTGGGAAGGATTCGCGCATTCAATTCTCACGCATCATTTTCTGGTCCATTTAAATATATATCAGCCTCATACACGAACATTTGAAGATCTTTAGCTGTACTCAAGGAAGACTCTTATGTGGTGCGTTTCTAGTGCTGACAAACACAAAGGAGGTAGAGGAATTAAAACCATCACAATGCTCCAGTGGCCCTTAGAAGATGAGGAGCACGGAGTATTCCTGGGCATTCACTGATTAAACTTGGGCTGGAGGTTTGCGAAGTGCAGAGTTTTGGAAAGTCTTACTGCGGGACTTCAGCATCCGTGCAATGGCTCCAGTAACCAGAGTCTCTCAAGGACAAGGATCCCATTGACGCTTGCATTGTGCATTGAGCAGAAGGGTGTGATGCATGATGTGGAATGAACCAAATAACTCGTGTGTTTAGGGAAATGCCAAATTAATGAAAATTCAGAAAGCTCTAATGTTGAAAAGGCACACGGATTCCTTGATAGAAATATAATGCTGCTAACAGTTTCAAGATTATTGTTGTCTGAATTTTCTGCTTATTGTGTACTGCAATTAAAATTCTTTTCAACCGAAAAACCAACGTCAAATTAATATTTCCTTTTGGAAAAAAGTACGAAAGTACACATCTTGTTCCATTTAGCACCATCATGGTCTTTGATCTGGTTCCCTCTGTCCAGTGAAAAAAATGGATTCATGTTAATGGGAGCAGGCTAAGACCATATATGTTTGGCTTACATATACAGTCACATGAACACAAGTACAGTAAGTTAAAATAACACACCCACTCAGACTTCCATCTGTGTTTTAAGCCACAAATCCCTCTATTTTCTTTTTTATTTAGCAATTAACTTCTCCATTTATTCTGTAGCTAAAAGCTGCCGTAAGATGGAAATAGACTAAGTTTGATTTTCTTCTCTCGCACGCTAAATAACACTCAGAGGAGACTCAGGCCTGAATTACGAAATCTGCGTTTCCTAAAAGCGCCAGGTGTGACCGTGATTTGGACACCGGTCCCGTAACACAGAATACTACGCAACGCTTTAAAACCCCACCTGGGTTACCCAGCCGTCGTGTTCGGGCTGTTCTTGTTTATCCCTCGCTCGGAGCAGATGGATGGGAAGAGGCAGGGAACGGGGAGGTTCCTTGGCTCCTTTCCCGATTCACCGGCCAGCGCAGCTGAGATGGGCTGGGAATATTGTAATTTGTTGCTGCCCTGCACCGGAGAGGAGACAGAGGGGAGTCAGGACTCATAGGCTGGTGCTGCCCATTCGATGGGGCCGTGGGATGTACTGGAACCTGGTCCCCAATATTCCTTAGCTCTGGGGAGCGATGCTGAGGAAAGCCGTGCGAGGCAGCAGCATCCTCCCTGGGCTCTGCCCGGGGTAGCTGCAGTTCTAACTTTTTAATTTCCTGCATCTCTGAACAACGCAGGAGGGGAAGCTGCGGCCTGGGGACCACTGGATGCGTTAAAACTCGCTAGGTATGGAACAGAAGACCTTTAAAACTAGCCGAGAGTCTCCCAACGTGGGTGCCGAAACTTAAAAACCACCTAATTCCGTATTTAGTCATTTATCTTAGTTCTTTCCTCAGGGTTGTAAATATACACCGTGCCATCTCATAGGTGGCCTAATGTTCGTAGGCACCGGGCAGCTACGATGCTAACTCAAGTGTTGAGACTGCTTAGCTAAGACCGAGACTTGTACTATCAGATTTGCATTTTTCTGGGTGATTAAACCTGAGTTCCCTCGCTCTTAACTCCCGAAAGGAGCTTCGATAGAATGACCAGCATTGTAACATATGGCTTAGCGAGGGGGGAAAAAAAGAAAATGAGTATTAGAAATGGATGGACTAAAGAATACGCAGGATATATCAGGCACATTAACCAAACATATGGTGCTAAATGAGATATTTTTTTAAAATTGCAAAAAAATTGACATTCCTGGCAGTCTCAAGGATAATGTGACATGGCTGTGTTAAATTTAGAAGAATGGGACATATTTTGGCTTGTTCTTGGAAACCTTTTTCTTGCATGCCGACTGTATTTCTTCTTTTATTAACCCATTCAAAGAATGTTTGAATTTTGCTGCTAGAGCACCATGCTAGCGCAACATAAAACGTGAATGATGCTAATTGCTTTGCACTGCCTAACTTTCTGTCATACCCTCCCCTCTTAAAGGACAAAACATGCTTTGGAAATGAGCTGGCAAGCTCATCTTATTCTTTCTCTTGGTCAATATTAAGTGATGTAATTAAGCTCCTGTTTGCATATTCTTCTGAACTAGGAAGCAGCCATTTTTTTTTTTTCTTGAGATCTGATAGATATGATCGCTCAAAATAAAATGTGTCATTACAAACCACAAGCAAAATAAAAACATGGTAGAGTTGGACCGTTCCAAACGAATATAGTTCAGAATACCCTGAAGTCAAATAAATAAATAAACAAACAAATAAATAAAGTAGTGATGATAATGGCAATCAGAACAATGATGACAAACAAATATAACAAAAGCGGGAACTGATTATCCGTGCTTCGATTTGTCTTTCTACTCGATTTTACAACATAGCGTTACCTTAAAGTCTCTATTTTCACATGAAAACCTTGTAACACCCCTCCGCAGATGAAGGTGACACTGCACGGCATTGCCGCGGTCCAGGGTCACTCATCAGCTTTCCTGTAGCTCCTCGGGTTCCAGTGTTGGGACAGCATCACTTGCTACAGCTTTAAAGCCCTGTTTAATTCCACTGTTCTCTCTGCCCCTTCCCCCTACCGTGGTTTAGATGAGTCGAGCAGGTTTTTTAGCACAGGGCTAAAAGAAGAGCTTCTCCGCTTTCTCAGAAGCTTTGTAGTCTTTCCCATAACCCTGATGAGGGTATGGGGAACAGCAGGGAGCTCATGAGCCAGCTGAGCCACGCGGTGCATAGACTTGGAGATCCTACTCCTTCCATGGCCTCCATGGCTTGCCCAGGACACAGGTCCTCCTGTCCCCTCCTGTCCCCTCCTGTCCCATCCTGTCCCCTCCTGGATCTCTGCTCATGGACCTTGTGTCTCCACACCAGAGTGCTGCTCGACCCTACAGGTAGAGCAGCTCAAAAGCGTATTTTACTGCCATAATCCCTGTGCCTAAACAGTCACTTCTTCTGGCCGTGACGTGTTGCACTTAGAGGGATGGGACCTGCTACGTTAAAACCTTCCTGGGGCGGCAAACCTTCCACGGCCCAGCACGAAGCAGCTGTACCCTTGGCGTTGTGTTTAGGGCTGGGGTGGACACTTATTTGGTGTTTCTGTCCCCAGTTCTTCCACCGTAAGGAAGTCTGGGTCAACAGCACCGTTACTTTTAGCATCCCAGTCCAGAATATGGACACTCAGAGCAGGGAGTGACATCCCAACATGTGATTTGAGCAGAAATTCAGCAGGCTGCATTGGAATATGTCATTGAAATACCTTAGTTCAGTCTTTCTTACCTCCTAACCAAACCGATTCCTTTTGCTTTTGTCCCTACTCCAAAGTCATTAAGACCGATATGAAAAAACCCCAACGCAGTATTTTTCTCGCACAATAGTCTGTCAGTTCTAAACTTTTATTTTTAAAAGATGAAGTCTGCAACCGTTCTTGCTATGAGGAAAAAGCCACCACAGCAGCAAAACCTCATAGCAAACAGTTTCAGGACAGAAAGCTGCAAGTACAGCACTGGAACTCTAACCATTCCCTTACTTTATTTAACTTTCTGAAATATAAACTGCAAAACCTCACTGAAACCATTAAGACCCCAGCAGCGCAGCATGTAAAGTACAAGAAGGCTCCTGCATGTTGCAATCAACATCCCAAGGACTATAAAACTAGTGTTATTAAATATAAAGTTAATAATATCGTCCAGAGATAATGTTGTCCAGGCCTCTCTATTTACTTTTTAACAATTAAATTCTATAAACTATAGAGCTGGAAATAAGGTTGAATGACTTTGCTAGTGGAAGTTCAGCTTCCACGTTATCTGATATTTCGCTTTTGCACCTGAAACCTCAACTATTCTGCACCTTTGTTTTGCTATATCCCTACGGATATGCAAAATGTCTGATGTGCTGTATATACTGAAAATTCCGTGTTTTCAGAGTATGTGCAGATAATCAGAATACTCACATGCCTCTAGAACTATAAAAATAGAGACACTAATACAGACACACATACACATTCTTCATCTATATGCTGTAATATTCTTTTATCCAAGCATAAGGCATACGCAGAAGAGGCTTGGATTTTAAGAGCCTATTGCAATATATTAATTCTGCTAATTTCTGTGGTGCCACGGGCATGATATAATAGCAACAGGAGTTCTTCTTACAGGGTGTAACAAACCGGTCGTATTAGCGTTACAGCATTTCTGCCTGTCCACAGGGGAGGTTTCACCCAGTGGCAACTTAACTCTGATTTTCATTGGAAGCCTTTGATATAGTTCAAGGGCATAATAACAACACTGAAATATAATATCTTCTAATATCAAGACACAAATACCATTCACCCTTTAAAAAAAAATTTGAAAGCAGAAGGGAACCACGTAAATGTATTACTTTCAAATACCTTTGAAGTCAAGAGAGTGAGGAGAGGCGGAGTTTGAACTTAGAACTAACTTCGTTCTCTAGTTGTGCCTTGAGTTGTGCAGCACATTTAAAAGATCCATTTGCAATAATCTACTAAACCAGTGAGTGAAAGACAGAACTCATAAAAAGCCTGTAAAAATCCAAATGCTCCAGCTATTACAGATTTCTAAAAATAAAGCAGAGTAGGTTTCAGTAGCAATAATAAGCTGCATCTTATCCATATTTCAGATTTAAAAGAAAAATATGGCTGCCTTTTAGTACTCATTGCTCAGAGCGAACCGTGGCCGCTTCTGCCTCAAAAAAAAGACCACAACTAAAAGTGAGCTTTCGGCTTGCTGTTGTATTCCGTTTCATTTGTCCTTTAAGTTGATGTAGCTGCTTCTGCACCCACTTTCACAATGCATAGGCTGTCGTTCCATGACCTAGCATTATTAAATTGCACTTATCAATCATTCTTGCCAGGAATGCCATCGCCAACTACATTAAAGAAGTCAGAGAAGTCTGGTTTCAGCAGTCCCTCGCCTTCGCAGACCTCCTCCCTTGGAACGGCTTTCACACAGCACCATCGACCTGTCATTACAGGACCCAGAGGTGAGGCCTAACCCAAGAGCGAGCCCCCAGGCAGGTTCGACATTAGCCACGGCACCCAGTGTCCATCCCAGCACCTTTCCACGCAAAGTCACCTCCACGTGTCACCCACCCAGGGAGAGGCTGTGCTTCAGGAGCTTGAGAACACGGAGGTTTTAGTTGTCGAGACCCGCGTTTGGTTTTACTAGGCTGGGCTGTTTGGTTAAACTGATTCAACAGGGCCTGAGGTGGAGACGCTGGTTTCTGGGCGCTTGGGGTTTTACGCAAAGAGGGGGGGAAAGGGACAGGATGTGTTACAGACAGTGTCTGCTGCTTGTGTCCGTTCGTGACAGAGATTCAGTGGAACTGCTGGAGATCAGGGCCCGTCACTCGTTCTGAACCTGCACCATGCCAGTCTCCCAGCACTACGGCTTTGTTTCTACCCGTCGTTTCGTGCTGGCGTTGTTGGTATCAGTGTGCTGAAAAACCGCCTTGTTTGGGGACTCCTTTGAAGTTGGTTCCTGCAATGCTTTGGCTGGTTTCCTTCACAATGCTCTTCTGCCTGACTTTCCAAGTAAAAGAGATGTCCTCTGGGTCTAGATGTGCTTATACATTTTTGTTAGAAAGATGCATTTGCATTTAGCCGAGAAAAGTAAATGCAATACTCAGCTCACATTTGAAAAGGAACTCACTTGGGCATAGTAATACACACAAATGAATGAATCTTCTTACAAACCTCTTTGGAAGATAGAAAAATAGGAGTGAATGGTTGTGACAAGTTTCTTTCTGCTCTGAAATTTTGTCTCATTTAGAGAAGATTATTAAGGAATTGGTCGAATGGTGAAGCATAAAAAGGCGTATTAGCAATTCATCCTAGAAATTATTTTGAAATGTCTCTTTGGCATTAGTGTGGTTTTACTGAGGGCAGCATAAACCAGGAGGCGCCTCTTTGTCTGCACAGTGCAGGTGATGCTGTGTGAAGTGGTGGAACTGCTCCTAAGTGGAGGCGAGGTCAGAACTGCACTTCTTGGCTATCTGTGCTTTGTTAAATCTACTTATTCTAGTTGGATTTGTTGTGGTTAATCCCATAAAAATTATATCTTACCCTTAGACACACACCTACATCCTCAGAAGATATTTAGGCATCGAAGTTCCGGAGAGATTTCCCTTGAAATTTGGATCTGAGCTATCTGGCAAATAAATCTTCTTTTTAAAGCCTCGATAATTGGTGATATAAGTATGAATAATATGAACGTTCCATTAACATTATGTTCAGCGCACATCAGCTGAGTGAATTTCTATCTTTCAGAAGTTCAGCATTTTAGATTTGAGTTGTTGATTGATCGGTTAATATGCCTTTCTGTATTTAGCTATGTTTTACCTCACACTTATTTTTTAAGGTCGTTGAATGCCTTTGTCTGTCTGCATTTAGACCGTTTGTGCTTTGGATTTTTGTGTGGCTGAGGGAGGAAATGTATCGCTGGTGAGATCTCGTTTAAATCTCATCTAGAGTCTCTCGTAACAAGACCGGTGGATATCCATCGGCTATGTGAGAAGAACGTTCAAAGGCAGCCAGAATTTGGAAGAGCAAATACAATGATTACAGTTCCCAAATTTTGTTTGTTTGGAAGGAGATGTCTTTACTAACTCTATAAAGAAGTAACACAGTTTCTTATCATTGTGGTTCCTAACAGATTAAGCAAAACCCCATTCTTCTGCAACATCATTTAGAAGCATCTTCTATTTTATGCTTGTTCACAAGCGAAGTCTTAGAGACTTTCAGGAAAAATCCCTCTGAATCCATCCATGGATTGTTTAAGTGTCATCATCCTGGAAAAATCTTGTTCCAGACTTTGTTGGTTTTGACATTTCTCTTCAGTATTCTTCTTCCACAGCACACTGGCTGTGTTCATTTCTCTTCTACAACAATCGTTCTGTTAGCAAAGGGTAATATACCGAGATGGATTATTTTCTGTAAATCCAGCTTTGTTCTTTATCCCATTCCCTCCAGTGTACTTTAGGAAAGTAAGCAGAAGAGAGAAGGTTTTCAGGTATCAAAAGTGGCAACATAAAGAGTATAATGCAATCAAATAAGAGACTATAATCTTCGAGCAATGCATCTCCACCATTAGTTACTGGAAGTTGTACCTTTCTGCAGAAATCACAGGTATAATATAGCACACACAGGTTGCATTCTCTTTGGATACATATGCATAATGTAAATGGTCAGTGGCAGATTATTCTGAGTGGTCTCCAGAAGAGTAAGAGCAGGATTTAATCTTCAGTCGGTAGAGATATTTCAGAGAAAGGAAAGCAATGAGTAAGTAGGTCACCATCAGCGTAAGCTCCTCAGCCAACCGAACGATTACAAGAAGGTTCGGTCTCCTTCTGATGTTCATATGTGCAAGTTTATCACTTGGATGTGTGTATGAGATGCATTTGTAAAGCACGATCAAAATAGACAGCAGAGAAGAAGCTGTAGACTATTCATGGCAGGTGTTGTCATTGACAACCAGTGATTTATAACTTCTCAGGAATATTCCCAAATCTTTCAAGCACTTCCAAGTATTCCTTAGAACACAGTGTGTGTCTTTGGCCGGTGTATCCCAGGATGCTGAGTGCCCTTCCCAGTGATCCCCGCAATGGGTCGTTCTGGAAACAAAACTTGCTTGGATCCTTGAGAGGATTTCTTCGCTAGAAGGTGCTCCATTCAGTGAACCAGCTGGAAAACCTCTGTTGTCGTGCAGTTGTCTGTGCTGTGTTGTGGAAGGCTGGGCACTGGTTTTCCATCCGCGTTGGTGCTGCTGCCAGTACCCAACCCAGCTGGGCAGTAGCCAGCGGAGAGGATCTGAGCTGGCTGACCAAAGGACCAGATGTGCAGTGAGTGCTGGCACGGGGATGCCAATGCTTCAGTGGCTCCTCTGTAGTTCCAACAGATGGTGGTAAGATCCAAGTTTCTTTGGTGATAAGCTAGCAAAGTGATTCATGGAGCCTCGCTTGATGATGGCAGTTTTTTGGGCATGACTCTATGAATGCACCATATGTCTTCTCTGGACCAGTGTGGTGAGGATTCAGTGTCTGGCAGATGGTAAATTGATCACCTATAGGGTGGCTTTAGCATCACTATCAGTGTTAGGATTTATTTCGAAGCGTTGAAAAAAATTCAAGCAGTTGGATCTTTATCTCCTACGCATCATACTTTTGTTACCTGCAAGTTAGATTATTTGGCGGTCAGTGTGGCTCACCAGATTACGTATTGCAAAGCCATCATGGATTGCTGGCATCCTACAAAGATTCCCAGACATCAGCCCACTTGAACTCTTTACCAGACAGTGAAGGATTTAAATACGATGGGTGACAGCAGTATTTAAATAAGAGGTTTTAGGTTTCCATGTATTGCTACTTAAACTCTAGTGACATTATATCTGGAGCTGGCTGAAACATTAAATTGACCACGATCTTGTAAACCTGGGATATAGAGCAGCCTGTGCTGTAGAGCATTCAAGCATTTCCACAGAATACGACAGCTAGCCAAAAAGCAAGGAAGAAAAGGCAAGGAAGGAAAGAAAAAAATTAAGAATGAGATGGTGTGTTAGGAAGATAAATGAAGGAGAAACACAATTACAAGAAACAAGAAATACTGCGCAAAGGGAAGAACCCAAGGAAGTGGATGTGTGAGCAGAAAGCAAAGAAGGGTTGAAAGTCAACTTGTGGAGTGGTTCCCGTTTTATTGGTTTCTCCATAGTAAGCATTGCCAGCGAGATTTTCGTCAGGACAAGGCCTACCAGGGGAACTCTGCAGGATAGTAGAATACTCTCTGTTCGTGGCGAAGTGGCAAAAACTTTGTCACGTATCTGGGAAGACGTTGTGCCCATGTCTATCGAAGTGTTCCCCCGAGTCACCGAAATATCGGTGCTTGTTCGGCGTCCTGTGCGCCTGCTCCGAGCAAATCAAAGCAGTAATTCCTGCTAACTCGCTCCAGAGCTACACAGTGTAAAGGACGTTTTGTAATATCCTATTCGTACAACTATCCATGGCTGCTCCTTGATGCTGTCAGACTAACGTAACCTTCTACTTCCCTTGGAATTTTTACAAAAGCAAAGTGGTGCAAGTTCGTTACGATACAGACACCTCAGATCAGGGCATCGTAATGCGAGACGGCCAAAAGAGGACAGAGGCACCCCACATGAGTAAGAAAGTTGAGTAGAAGCCATAAATCCTATTAACGCTGCCCAAGAGAAGAGCTAACCCAGCACCAGCACAGCGCCGTGCTCCGGTTTGCGGTGTCGGGCTAGGTGAAGCTCGTTTTGTTTGGGGTTTTGTTTTTTCCACTCACTTCGAAATAATACAAAGCTGCAGGAAAAACAGTTTCCTAACAGATGGGCTCAAGGTCAGGGTTAATAATTACTCGATCCCCTACCCAAAGTGCATCTCCTCCCGTCCCAGGCAGGGGCGGGCAGAGGGGAAGGCTTGCAAATGGTTAAAGCTTCAGCTAAACAAAAGTCAGGAACCGTGTAATTAAAACTCTACCTTTGTTGTATTGTAAAGAGTTAGCCTGTGACATAGGAAATATTTAAAGGAGCGGGCTGTTCAGCTAATTTGTGTGTGAGTGAACTGCTTAGACAGTCCTATCCTAAATTAACTCTAAGACCACCCACTGAGATTGCCTCATAAAGGGCCGTGATTGCTCAGCTTCGTTTTGTATAACCGTTCAATAATTACTAGATAAATGCATAACTAAAAGCTCTATTACACTAATAATTTGTGCTGAGATAGATGTGTGGGACACCATGCTGGGTTAATTTGTCATCCCTGCAGCAAACTTCTAAAGAGGGCTCTTTTGCGGAGGAATTGTGTTAATATGTTGCTCCAGTGAGGACATGTTAGAGCAACAAGATGACTTGGTCGCTTAATCTCCTAAAGAGGCAAAATGCCTGGAGGGTAAGTGCCAGAAAGAAGAATGGGGGGTGATTAACACAGTGGACCCAGATTTAAACTCATCCTGACAAAAGGAGCTGATCTAACTGAGCAAAAGACTGAAAAAAAGGGGAGTGTTAAAAATACTAATAGGATTTCATGCATCCCGAAAAAATAATATAAAAATAAAGTGCCGCGGGAGCAAAGTATTTTACCCATGTTTTTACTGATTCTGTGTTCGGTTTCTTTGCTCTCTCTGATGCATCCATGAAGTTAAACTACGTGCTTTAAACAGTGCGGCGAACTATAATATTTTTATCTCTGCTTTATGCTAAATTCTTCCAGCTTCAGACACACACAAAAAGCACATTATTGCTTTAAATATGGAACCCATGTTTAAGCATCAGAGCGCTGGATTTTCAACCTCCTCTATTGACAGAACCATAAATCATGTTAAAGTTAAGTGAATTACTGTAGCGTGGAACTATAGCTTTAACAATGTTTATGTAGTATCGGCTTACCATCTACAGAATGAAAGGGGAAAAAAACACTGATATTAGAAATGGGAATGTGGAGTCCTATTAACTTAACAGCAATATATCACTCCAAAGTCACAGATTCCATTACCATGCCCTTTTTAGTATCAAAGCAGAATTATATCATCACACACATAAAGGTTGTGGTTTTTAAGAGAATTTACATTTCTATTGTAAACTTATCAACTGCATTTCATTATAAGAAAGACATGATCTATTCTCCTAGCAGTAGTTTTTATCTTATGTATGGGAATAGACTGTGGATTAAAAACAATAATAATATGCAAAAGTCGCCAGCATTTGATGTGAAGTAGGAATTCTACAAATAGGTTAAATTAGGGGGTTTTGACCTCTAGCTATGGTCTTGGAAGGGAGAAGTGCCTTCTATAGCTACGATTTTTATTTCTGTGCCCACGTAATCAGTTCTATAGTATTCTGATCTCCCAAAGGCAGTCGAGTTTTGACATGTTTTAAAACAATCTGCTCAGAACAGCTAACTTAACTGGCCCCCTGCCTATGCCAGAATCTGGAACCAGCGCTAAGTTCAGATCTACAGGTTTCCAAAAGCCGCCCGTAACACTCACAATCCCGAGTAAAGCAATAAACCCTGCGCCCAAACACAGCTTTAAGCGTATTTTCCTTTCACTAGGAGCTCCGTGGGCAAAATGTTCTTCTGCCTCCCACTTGCTACTGCGAAATCTCTTACAGAAAGAGTGTTTCTGAACAAAGGGACCCGGTGCTTTAGACCACCGCGGTATAAAGCTGATAACCAGCCCCGGCCTTGGAGATACCGTGGCTCTGTTTTTTCTGCAGCGCTCAGCCAACCTCTTGCACTGGACTTCTGGAGCTCAGAGGTGGATATCTGACAGTTCAGTCCTTCTTTTTGGTGTCCGTGGGCAGGAACAGATCCTCCATCCGTCAGATTTAGGGTATTTGTACATCTCTTGCACTGGTCAGCTGTTAATATTACATTTTGAATGTTTCGTGTGCGTAACAGTGAGAGCTGGATTTTAGCCATGCTGAGAGGATAAGGCCTGTTTTGATTCTCCCACCCTGTGATTTCCCAGCCTCGTCACCGCAAATGGGAATGCAAGACAGGACCACATTGAATTTAGCTCGTCCGTGGACCTGACAGACGTGTTACTAAACAGCCCCTTTGCACCAGTATGGGACTTAAGCTTAAGTTTTCCGCTGATCCGAATTCCCTTCAAAGGGCTGATCCTAAGAGTGGTCAGTCCTACCCTCAGCAGCTTAATGTTTAAGTGGAGGCAAGTCCTTGCCAACCTGAATAAGAGATTGCTCAACATGTATCACCCTGGAGTCTATTCCTAGTGGGCAGCAAGAAAAACGGGGACTTTCAGAACCCTTTGAGAGAGTTACGGGGACGCAGCTCCCATTGAAATTCAAAAGCAGTTAATGAATTCTCTCAGGACCTCCGCAAATCCCAGCCCAAGTTTCTTAATTATTTTTTTTTTCATGTTTGGGTAACTGCTTTCATCACCAAAAAAAATCTTTGGGCTTAAAGCTATTGTTTTAGCCTTCCATTCTTTACCTCTTGTATTGTATTATACACAGAAGTGTAAGTTCCTTTCAACAAATTTGGAGTATTGCCAGATCTCCTTATTAAAAAGTCACTCTTCATATTTCCGATAAACACAGCTGTTTCATGGTGTTTGAAAGCATTTCACATCAGCCAGCATGGTGGCTTAGCCAATTAGTACTCTAATATGGTCAATTTTCGGAATAAGTACCTTTGGGGTACAAAGGGTGGGATACATCTTGCATAATTTGAACTGGCACTTGCTTCACTTAAATACCAGGAGCAAGCTTACAGCACGCAGGGAGTTAAAGCAAGTTAGGAGCCTGAAGTGGAAATATCTAGCAGAACAAACTGTTCTATAACATTTCCAGGGAAATGACTTTTAAAAAAATGCTTTCTTAGTTGTAATGAAGCCAATTATAACGGCCTCAAAAACAAGCTGATAAGAACGGTCGTGTTTCATTATGAATCTGATGTTACTATTTCTAGGAAGATTGATCAATGTTTAATGAGCTATTAGTAAACTTAATTATCACTTTCTAGAGGAGGTATCTGAGCATCGTGCCCTAGTGAAGCCGATCCGCTGTTGGTGGGATGGGTTATCCCGTGTCTTTGTGAAGGAACGGTGGGTTTGATTCCCCACCCCAGGAGTACGGAGATAGGAGAGGCTTTTCCTGAACGGGAGAAGAGCAACACCCAACGACCCTTGCAAAGACTTCAAACGGCTTTGTGAAGAAAGACGTTTCATCCAGTCATCTGGACTTGAAGGGGTTGGCAGGGCTTTCTGGAAGAGGAGCTGGAAGGCGGATGGATCGATGTGTCTGCCCCATATGTTGGGCTGTGCTGGTGGAGAAATGTGTTTGCAGGTGTGATCCTGAAGTCCCCTTTGCCGCGTCGGTGAGCGCTCCCTGGGAGGAAGGATCCCACGCGTCTTTATTAGGACCGATACGTTGTTCCAGGAGAAGGGCTGCTAAATATCTGAAAAAAACTATAACCTGTTTCAAATTAACCAATTCTTTATTATCTGATCACCCGGTTGAGTAGAATTCCCAATTCTGGCTCTTCTTCATTTGCCTTAGACGTGCGAAGTGCGAACCTAATCAACGAATGCAGCTCGTTTTATTAGTTAGTTTGTTTGTTAGTGGCCACTACAAATCAAAGAAGGGAAAAGGCAAGACGGGCCTGCATAATCAGATGCTGGAATTCAGCGTGCTGAAAAATCCTCTTGCTTCTGTGCCGCACAGCACCACGAACTCATAAAACACTAAAAAATCCAGTGCAGCACGCAACAGCTGCACTGCATAATTACTTGGCCCAACAGCAGTGGTTTTAAAATACTGGTATATCTGTTGCAGGCCACCATACATTATCATCTCATTTTCAATAAAAAGTCTGGGATGTTTCAGATGAGCTTCAATGGAATTAGAATCATGTGTGCTTTGAAATATTTATGCTTGCCTTGAGATGGAAGGATAATTCCTTCCTCCAACCCCGACACGCAAATAACAGATTTAATAACACCAGATAGTCCAGCTCTGCCATACCTACAGCAGGTAGAAGCGAAGTTTTGATCTGGAATACACATATTTTCATAGGTTATAGAACTTATATTTTATGTCATTTAGTGAGGTCAATAATAAAGTATAAATGTCAGAGGCTGAAAGACGCCAAGAGAAATATGCTTTGGCAGCATGGAGCTGCTTAGGGATACATTAATAATAAGTCAATAAGTAAATAAATAATAGACAAAGACCCGTTTTATCTTCCATTTGAAGATCTCAAATAATTTACAGTCACTGATTGAGACTTACAATATCCCATCAGAAGCAGATAAGTAGTAATAGCCCCTTCTCATACACAGGAAAACTTGCATCACTCTAGCCATGGTTTTCAGAAGCAATGTCTTAATAATTTTTATTAAGTGTTTCTGAAAATCGTGACTAAAGGGGCTTGTCCTTGGGCACTTTCCCCTTTTAGGGGCAAACAGGGAAAACGGCGACCTGCTGCACTACTTCACATCATTTAACCGCTTTAAAATGTTGGTAAGGATCTGTATATTTGGAAACACCGTTGTGTTCTGCACTCAGAACTTGTTTGAAAGGCCATTTTTGCATATGCGGCGGTTGGTGACCACAACACAGCTGTTGGTTTATATCTGGGCCAGCAGCTCTTAGACTTTTGCTTTTAGTTCTCTGTCCCTAGTATAAGGCAGGCACGCTTGTAATGTTGATGAGTTTACTAGTAGTAGATTCTTTCTCTTATCAAACAGCCCTTACTAGTGCCTCTTGAGAAATTGGGCATTTCCTAGTCCAAGACTGCAAAGCCCAACCTTTTGCAGATCCTTATTCCATTTGTTACTTCTTAGGCTAATCCAGCTACACTGAGAAAATGAACCCTGCATGTCAGTATATGGCACAGACTGAGGACTGACACCTCTTTGGTCTTATTTCGTTCCCCCAGTCCTTCCCCTGATGAGCACAAAGCCCTTCGAGGCGGAGCTGAGGAGTTGGCCAACACTCCCCAAAGGAACCACTTTGTCCTTCTTGCAGCATTTTACCTTCCTGAATGATCGCTGAGCATCTCCACATTCGTTCTTCTCTCTCTATTTGGAAAGATCACCAACAAATGCTTCCCGCTTTGTTTTCTACCCTGAGATGCTGAGGCAACAGAGAAAGACCCAAACTTAAATGCCTGTGAATATTTCTAATAACCGTAACACGTCTTTCATATAGCAAATCAAATTATTAAATGAAGAGCCATACCTTGGAAGAGCTAAATACCATGTGGTTTTAGGCCTAGTTTTGAATGTCCATCTGTTGCCTGGGTACAATTTTTTATTCTTTCTTGTTTGATTGAAATAGCATTTCTAGCTCCTATTCATCCAGTAGAAGAAAGGGAATGAATTTATTCCCAGATGTGTACAAAGGACAGCGTAGTTGCATAACAATTTCAAATAGTATTAACAGAGCTGGTGCTAAAATGAAATGTTTTTTATAAAGGTTGAAAAGATTCCAGTCTATTTTTTACTTAATTAGATGTTTGCCACATGAATTTTCATTTCTCACTTTTATCTTCATCTTTCATCTTCCATTTGGCATACAAGGAAAGGCGTAACTATAAAAGGAAATATGAAGGAAGAGAGGAAGAACATGCTTTACATCAAAAAAGGACAGAAATGTTGTATGCTAATGAAAACTTCGTTGTAGTCATCCAAACGTTTAGCACCAGCTTTAGTTGAACCAACATTTGTGGCAAAATATTTTGACAAGCTCTCAAATGGCTGCTGCTTCCCGGCGAAGGTGATGACACGTTCGTACCTGTAAAGCGGCGATGACGTGAAGCGTCATTAAAGCAGTTACCCCTCAGGGGTTGGTGTCAGTGAGATCAGAGGTTGACACTTTGGGTGGAATTCACCCAAAAGGTGTGTGTGTGTACTGGAGGGATCTACCTCGGAGCTGGGACCAGTGGGCTCCTCGCATCCACCGGTGGCCCAGTTGGTGTGGTCAATGGAGTCTCCTCAAAGGTCTGGTTTTGGATGAGATGAACGGCTCCTCAGACACCGTTCATTCTGCTGAGTTCTCTGTTGGTTCGAAGGTAATGAGCTCCGTGGTAGACAGCAACATTGACGCAGGTGAATCCCACATTATCTCTAATAACCCACTTCAAAGTTACAGCCTCTCCCAGAAGTTCAGGGACAGGCAAACAGCCTTCATGTCTTCCTTTGAGGATTCGGGTTCTTTATCTGGAGAGTTTTCAACCATACTCTAATTTAAGATGCAAACTCAGAACAAAACTATTTGTCTTAAAAGTAAATGAGAAATAATTAACTAGGTTTTGTGAAAACCGAGAGATAAGCCCAGATGTGCAGACAGGTTGGACGGGCTGGGCACGCAGGTGTCTGCCTTGGCCACGGAATAACTGTCGACATTTCCATAACAAGGAGTGTGGGATTTGCTGCTGCTTGTTTCCTCTTCCCATTGCAGACCTGGCACGGCTGTGGGAAGACACTGGTTTCCAGTCCAGCCCACACGCCACAATATGGATCTGTTGTGAGATAGGTACAGCCGGTGGTTTCGGAAGGCTTTCTCGGGATGTGCATCTGCTTTGATGAGACATGGCTGGAGGCCACGTGCGCCCCTTCGGTTCCTCATCTCCCTGCTTTCTCTGAGTGGTTTTTCCTATTTAGTACCACACATTTCGTATGCGTTTCTCTTTCTGTTGTGAATATTTTAAACAGTATTAAGGGGAACAGGCTGGGAAGAGTCGTGGGGTTTACAAGGATACGGGGGAGCTTTCCATGGCAAGGATGAGACCTTCATGTTCATCCCATGTCAGCACCCCAGGCATGAGTGCAGCTCTTTTTGGTGGTGGTGTCAAAATGATCATTCCTGTCCAGTCGTGGAGAAAGAAGTGCGTAGAAGTGCTGCCCAGCCAAGCCTTGGTGAATGTTTGTAGGATAATGCAGGAGCTTTCCTACGTGTTTCATCCACATCTTCAGGCTCTGAGTTTGCTCATGGTTTAACGATGCTTAAGAAAAAAATTATTAAGAACATGTCATATTATTAAACTGGCGATGAAGAAGACTAAGCAGCAGATTTTAGCTTTTATTTAACTGAGGGTTTTTCATAACATTTGTCATGAAATGAGTGTTTGCTCATTTGTGTTTGATTTTAGTTAACTTTCCTGCATCTCTCCAATTTTTTGAAAAGTGCCAAAGGCTTTTTTTTCCCCTCTTGTATATTTAACTTACTTCAAAGCCAACGCTAGAGTTTCTGTAGGACATTTCCTGCCTTGCGTAGCCTTTATCTAATGGGTTCTGTGTGGTGTACAAGTGCAGGACGTGCACATGGGCACCCTTGAAGGGTGACTAGGATAACACGCCAAGGGAGAGAAACAGGGATGCAATGGGGAGAAATCGACTCTGATTTACACATTGTGCACAACCAGGTTAGTTGGCCATCCTAAGGGAAGAGTCAATTCTCATTTTAGAGGGGAAAGGGAGAATTCGTAGCACTGTGAGTGGCAAGAGTTGCTACCTGATGGTGACAACGAAGAGTGGAAAGCACTGTTAGCTAACAGAGGTCCAACCCAATTTACCTTGAAGGAACTGGGCAAAGGTGTCACGTATTATAGGAGAACATAAGGCTCTTCAGCTGCACTTGTAGTTCTGCTGAAATCAGCTGAGGGTAAAATCTGTCATTGCCAATGGGCTCGTGTACATTACACCTTTACATCTTCACTGGGGTACATTTTCCAGCTGGCTTGTTGGCCCATAAATTCACCAAATTAAACTTCATCCCTGAACGCAAGCTGGGGGCTTGCTGAAGATTTGAGCCAAACGTTATTGAGGAGAAATGTAAATGTAATTTTCGAAACGATCTCGCCACTTCGTGCACGTTCATTAGATGAAAACACGTTACTTAAAATAAATGTTCCTAAACTGAGGTGGAAAAAAACCCCAACAACAGGAAGTGTTAGACCATCTTTAAATTATAGTACATTTATAGTACAATATAAAGTGGATTCATATGTGCAAATCCAAGTTATATGAAATGTCAATTAAATCAACCCTAATCTCCCAAATACATTTTTTTATTGCCTGATTGATGAGGACTGCTCTTAAGGTGATGAATAGTTTTCACTCTCACAAAGGGCTGCCCATTCCTTTCTCCGTGTCCGCTGAAAACACAGAAAACCCTTTAAAATGTCTGGCTCCGTTTGCTTTCAGGATCTAGATGGAGCGTAGGGCACAATGTGGTCTAATATATTAATTGTGAAGGTCAGATGTATGAAGAATACTGTACATTGAAAAAAAAAAAAAAAAGGCTAAAAATACGGTAGATTGAAACTGTTTTGTTTTCCGAAGGCAAAACTCTCTATAACTTCTTTGTTTTCTTTCCTATAGCAAGTCCACATGCAACACCATCGACTCTTCATTTTCCAACATCACCCATTATTCAACAGCCTGGGCCATACTTCTCACACCCAGCAATCCGCTATCATCCTCAGGAGACTCTGAAAGAGTTTGTCCAACTTGTCTGCCCCGACGCTGGTCAGCAGGCTGGACAGGTGGGGTTCCTAAATGTAAGGAAGCCGTTTTTCTTTCTTCAGAAGTGTTTTTGTCCTATGTAAAATTAACCATGGGAGTCTGGGATTATTTTAACAGCATGCGTTGCGCACAGGCACACACCTCGAGTAGTGGTTGGAAGAAAAGAAAAGAAAAAAGAAAATGCTGCTACCGCAGAATTATTTTTTTAAAGAAACGACAAAAAGCCTCCCCCCCAAAAAAACCCACTCGACCACGTTGTGGTAAAATTAAGTTAAACTGTCAGAGAAGCTGGTGATGCAGTGAGCTTTTGGGTCCCTCCACAAATGACTTTGCTGCATGCGTTGTAACCCTACTGGAATGAGGGTTAACAAAATATGAAGGCAGAATAATTTTTATTAATTATTTCTGAAGTTCAGGGGAGAGTGGGGGGGAAGGAGCAGGAAAAAGGGAGGGTGAGAAACAGATGTTTCGGATCAGCTAAGTTCATTTAAAAAAAAAAAAATATACTGCCTTATAGCACTTTAGATCAAGTTGACCAGTACTTGAACTCAAGATGTTAAAAGTACAGTTTATTATGGTTTGTTATTTCTGTAAGCAGTTATCTTTTACCCTTATCTCTATGAAAAATTAAGCAGAGTTCCAAAGCTTCAAATAACCATTTTCATTTTTTTTTTAATCAAATAAAGTGAATCATCTTGCTATTATTGAAATAGCATTCAGGTCAAATACAGAATTTATAAATTTTATGTAAATCAAATCTAAAATGATGCTCTGAATATCTCATGAAATGTAATGCATGTAACTTTTTCCAGCCAATGAAGTAATAAGTGGCAAAACTACTGTTTCTCTCCTGACGTACATACGATTGAAAGTGTTAATGAGAATTAGTTTAATTATTAGCATCTAATTTATTGCACTTATTTAATAAGCTATATTGTTCTCGGTGCTTTCCTTTCCCTACCAGAAAAACTGACTCTACTTATTCCAGCCGGTGCTGGCTTTGAATAATGTCTGCAATATGTTAGCAGATACATTTATGTCTAGACAACAAATCAATATAGTGCTTTTCTTTTTCCTTGAGTATTCATTTGCTTAATTTATCCCAAACCATTCAACATTATGAACTGTTAGCACACTCACAATGAACATACAGCAGGGGTCTTCTTGGCAGGAAAAGGGACCTAATCGTGAGACAAGATAGTGTTTGAGAGATGTCACTAATATATTAGTTTATTAAAGGTACTGGGTGGTGGAAAAAATAAATATCCCTGAAGGATTGCTTCGTACCGCGAACAGTAGGAACTGCAGTCTTTGAAGTCAGTGGCGGTGCAGTTAAGTTAAATGCAGATGAATTAGAGTCTTATTTATGCACTGAACCGTTTTTGCTCCAGCACAAGTGTGATTTGCACCTACACGACTTTAAGGCTTTTTGTCAGTGCCAAAGGAGGTGAAATGAAAATAAGGTCCCAAGCGTTTGCCAATACGAGTATTTTGTCCCCAGTAATTCAGGCTAATGGAAACCCTAACAGGAATTAAAATATTATTTTCTTTAGCGGTACTTAGAATATGGATCTGTGTTTAAAGCTGAGCTTTTATCATCAATGGAAAAGCCGATGCTCAGTGCCAGGAGAACTGCAGCGAGATCAATTTGCAGAGTGCTGTCGAAAGTGATCTCATCATTTTTGTCACTAAAATGGAACACCTGATTCACAGGCTGTCCTGCTTTCTCTTTATAATGGTATTTGGCATCTCTCCGTATGGTTTTCAAGTGTCCAGGCTGTATTACATTGAAAATGTACACTTGATAAATCGGGGGGAAGGGATGGCGCTTTTTTTTTTTAAAGCGCACTTCTTGGTTTTGCGATACTTGAAAACACTTTTGCTCATGGGCAGGTTTTTCTGGTGATTAATTGAAAGACCACACTTGCATAGCTGGGCCCTTTCTGCCTGTGACTGACCACATCCCAGACTCAATGGAGGGGGGTTATTTTTTCCTAATGTGTAAAATGAATCAGTTCTAAGTTCAGTCGTTTCTCCGTATGATCCCAACGGCAACTAAACTGTGAGCTGCACTATTGCCAACCCAAAAGGGATGTGGGAGAGCAGTTATTTTAATATATACTCATTCATTTTCCTGTAATAAGATATCAGCATGACTTTTAAGACCACCAAAAATGCTTGTTTTTTCTCTTAATGAGCAGTATCTTTAAGAAATTTACACTCAACTCCTAGGCACTGATATCCTAAGGGTGTAACAGAGGCACGAAACTGGGGGATTGAAGGGGTCAAAAATACTGCTTCAGCTCTCACTGAGCATGAGTTAGTGGCTGCAGGAAATGTAAAGACTGTTAGGATTTAATCCAGGGCAGTTCAGACCAGTTTCTAGCAGGACAGATGTTTAAAAGCGAGAATTTCTGTAGTTTCACAAGGTTCACGGGGTTTGAGACAAAGTTCCTTGAAGTCAACGGAGAATTTGACACATCACTTTCTTTGCCACCTCTCAAGTAATTGTAAATGTATTGCACATAGCTTTCAACTAGATTCTTATTACCGGAGGTTCCTAATAGCTGATTTTTAGTATAATTTTTGTCTGTTTGCTTGTTCTTTCGGCAGCCCAATGGTAGCAGCCAAGGCAAGGTGCACAATCCATTCCTTCCTACCCCAATGTTGCCACCACCACCTCCGCCACCGATGGCCAGGCCTGTGCCTCTGCCAGTGCCAGACACAAAACCTCCAACTACATCCACAGAAGGAGGGGCCACCTCTCCCACTTCTCCAAGTAAGTATAGACGCAGCGGGAACCAAGGGCTAAACGTGCTCCGCCTGTCGGCTATTCGGAGATGAGGACCGGACGAGCTCTCGGGATGCGGGAGAGCTCTCCGCTCCGAATACGATGGGCAAAATTCGGAGCTGCTGCTATATTAAGGAGAAAAGAGTTAGCTTAAGGTTGCGGCTTTATTCCTGGCTTTGTTGGCATTTCACAATGAGCACGCGTGAGAGGGATCGGGGCCAGTAGCTAAGCCGTGACACAGACCTCGGACCTTTGGGATCTCGTGTGGTGTCACGAGGAGGCAAGCTGGTATCCCGAGTCAGGCTTGAGAGGATAGATACTCCATGGAAGTCAGACAGCCTCATCCAAAACATGCTGCTTGTACATACTGGGCTAAACTAACAACTCTTTCCAGCTCAATTCATTTATAGTTCTTTTGGGAATAAGTCTTCCTACATTAACCCAGACGTCTTTCCCTTGTGCCTTGCTTCCCGAGCCTTGCGTTTTGGGCAAGAAGCTCTGGTATTTCTTAGGCCCAAGGAGAAAGCTTTAATCCTCTCCCCACCACCCACACGGCTCCCATATGTATTTTGTGTAGCCACAAGTCAAATATACAAATTCCTGGATACACACTTGGGGATACCACTTTGGACTCACTCTGCTGGGAAACAAATGTGATTCAGCTGGGTTTGATGCTTTAAAAAAGTCTGGATGTTCAGGGAGTTAATTGTGAAATGATTTAATGAAGCTATGCTCAAACTGACATTTAAAAACAAAAGGGAAGCTTTCAGTGCTTTAATGGCAACTGTAGGGGACTTGTTCCACAGTGAAGGGAGTCCAAATAACATCCACAAACAAAAATCAATCTAATCGAAAGAGCAAATCCCTTTGTGCGCTTTTCAAGCTTATTATTTAAATGCTATATGCAACCGTTGCTTGATGTGTGAAGAGGTATTCGCTATGCAGACCATGCGAAGCCTGTGTTTTTAAAGCTTTATATTCTGTTCAGGAGATCTGCACAGGTTCCGGGGGGCATTTAGAAAACCTGGTAGTTCTCGGGGTTTTGCATTGCCTTCTGCTACGCGATAGTGCACAACTGCAAACTCAGCAAGATGCTCTGGCTCGCTTCGAAATTAAAATGGGTTTTAGTATGAGACAGTCTGGTAAGGTTGTGAACATGATCTTCTAGAATCAGGACTTCACGAATTGATCAGCAGATTTTTGTTGAGCTCAGAAGCTGATTCATTCCCTCCTCTTTCTGACCTTAGACCAACAATTGTGCTATCAGGAAGTTTTGGCACTTTCTGACGGGGGATACCGTCTTTTAAGTCCTATCAATAAGATTCAGAGGTGGGATCGAAAAGGTTAATGTTTAGTCATAGTTATCACTGAATATAGTCAGCAATGCCTTACTATTTCCTTGTCTTCAGAACCGGGAAAAATGAAACTAGGTCAATGTATATTTGTCATTACAGTTGTGACTCAGTTTACTGGCAGCGTGCGGTGTCTAAAAGAAAAAAATTCCCAACATCATTTGAAACAGTAATCTTCATACTTAACTTTTCCGATACTGTGATCATGTAAACGAGCTAAACGCGTGTCTGGCCCGATTCTCGGCTGGCATAAAAACCCGGCGTTTGTCCGCTGGAGTTTGCAGAACGGCCCCCATCAGCATCGGCTCGGGCTGGTCACTGGGGCTCAGCAACAGCTGCCACCGTAATTGGGAATCGAGGGTTTCTCAAGAGCAGCCAGCTAATGGTATTTAAACAAAAGATTAGGAAAAAATAATTACTGTTTGTTAATTAGCTACGCTGATGTCTAAACATATAGTTCTGTACATAGTCAGGCGCGCATCTTCCTTTTGGTTAGGGTTTTGAATAATAGTGACTGGAGTTGTAAGGAAGCATATAATTTAATTTAGGGACAAATTTTACAGAAAAGTAGATTATAGGAAATGTTTTCTAAGAAAAAAAACTATTACATACATACCAAAGGCAGTGGAAGTGGCTGCCCACATAAAGAATAAAGCAAACCCAAGTTCCTGGCCTCACAGGGAGAGTTTACCAGAAGGGCCCACTGGACTCCATTTAGCGTGTCAATCAGTACCAGCCCTCCTTTTTCATCGGTATTTATTTTTTCCTTAGCTAAATATTAGCCTTCAAATAGCAAGTGCAGATTCACCAGAGTTTCATAAAAGCCACACACACACACACACACACACAAAATAAAATAAAATAAAAGGTGTTTTCCATGGTTACGAACTACTTGAGTGCACCGGTCTGGGAGTGTCGCCTGGTTATGGCTGAGTGCCCCGCAGAGCTTGAGGATATTGGAAAGTCACTTGTGCAACAAAGGCAGGAGTGATGTTAGATTTTGGCCGGATTCCTTCCTTGGCCGTGTGGAAGAGAGCGAAACCCCCCCCACCCAAGGAAATGGAGTGAAAGGGGTTGGCATTTGCTCCATTCTCCTTCCCTTTTTTGGTCTAGCAGAAAGCCCTCTGCAGAAACAAAATGCTGTTCCAGCCCTACCAAAAAATTGGAATATGGCCCTCCTGAGGGGCGCAGGAGCCAGGAGCAGCTGTTCAATACGGCCCGGCCTCCTGGGACCGAGAGCTAAAAATCACAACAAGGTGGTTAATGATTCTCAGAGCAATAGTGAAACTCTCCAGCTGTGACATTAACCAAAACATGAACACGAGTGCTGTCCAAGGAAGGAAGAGCCCCTGGAGATGCGCACCGGGGATTTGCCGCTACTGGGTGGCCAGGCATGCCCTGGGCGTTGACAATTTCGGCTGTCAATCCCATCCCTTTGGAAAGCCAGCGTTCTCCTCAGTGAGATGACACAGCAGAGGTCGCATTCACGAGGTTTGGGAGGGTTCGTTTTTCCTCTCTAAAAAGCCTTTTCAATAGAACACATCCTTGATTTCAGACACGGCCCCAAAATTATCTTCTCGCAGATCTCTCCTCGATTTTGGTTGGTTGGTAACCCATAATAAACACAACGTAATGTTTTCTTGAACTTGACAGTTTCTGCGTTTAATATCTCATTGCCCAAAGGAAACGCCACTTCCACTACGTGCCAGTCGGACTTTATCGCTATCATAACCGAAATCGAGCGCTAGAATCCGTGGCCTTCATTCCAGCGCAGTGTCTAGGATCCTGCCATCCTGTACACAATGATTTTTAAAGGGCTTTTTTAAACTAAATGTTATTTGCTAAGGTTCACAGCTCGACACGGGGAGACACTTAGCTATTTTCCCGCGTTGGGCAAGATCGTTACTGGTTAATGTCCCCTTGCACGAAGGAGTTTTCGTGTTAAACAGCATTTGTGTCAGGACGAGAAGAATGATCTCGTGGCTGTAGGACTGGATTCACAATCAGATTGTATTTCTCTCCCCTCCTCTGCTGTGCATTGACTGAGCACCCTCTGGGCAAGACATTTCAGCTTTCTGCTCGCTCCTTTCCCCATCCGTAAAACGAGGGTGATGACTGTATCATTTAATTTGTTAGAATTTGCAGTTCCCCCTCAGATACTCAGCTGCAGAACGAGAACGCATCGCGGTAGGAAACGCTGCATTGCTCCGCGTTCCTCCGGTTAGCTCTCTCGCCACAACTCCACGACGGCTGAACTGGCTCCTAATCCTTTGCGAAACAGCGCAGCCCTTCGTATCACACACGTGTACCTGTCCTCTTGCTCTGTGAAGAGAGACCTAGTGGTACATCAGGTTATTGCCCACCCACATCAGTCCGCGCTTCTAATCCAGAACTGTCTCATAAACAACACACTCCTATACTTAGTCGAAATTATTTCAGGGAAGCGTATTTTAAATTAACATTCCCCTACTGCAGGCAACTTTAAAATACACGACATTCCCCAAACTGTTTGTTTGTCTTGTCTTTCATACAATTTCTTGCCATTTTGGCCAAATATCAAAGCTGTCTGTGTGAGCAAATGTTCTTTCGCTGCCAGCTCCTGTTTTGCTTGTTCCTGAAGTGAAGCATCATAGCAAATTTGTGGCATCACATTCATTTCCTTGGCTGTGGGCTATGATGTTGCAAACAATCCTGAGTGAATTCCAGTAGCAGAAAGACTGGGCTGGGCAGGAAGAAGTTTCCATTGAAGCCCAACGGGCCAGCTATCAGCTACTGTAAACTAGCGTAGGTCTGTGCAATTCCCTTGGAGCAAAGCCGATAAAGATCAGGAGGAGATCCACCTAAGAGACCTGACTTCTGTTCCTTTCCATGATTTGGCTTTTCATTTTCCTAAAAAGGAGTTTGAAGACCCCACCATAGGCTTAGCCTATGTATACTATAATATACTATGGCGCAGATTTAACCAGTGAGAGCAGTTTGGCCCATCCTAATCTCAGAGTATAGGGATCAGAAATGGTTAAGACTTCCAGGAATCCCACCTCCGCGTCGAACAAGAAGATTTATACGAAGACAGTAAGATACGGCTGTTACCGAAGCCTCCTCGGTGATGGTCTAAGTGCCACTCGGTACTGCTCCTTTTCTGAACCAAATTTCACCGTAACAGGAGTCACTGCTAATATGTATTCCATGTCTGACTTAATATTCTGAGCCAAAATGGCCCTTTACAAGCCACAAATACCCGGTGACATTTTACAGTGAAGTGGGACATCTTGGGAGAGGCCAGTGTAAAGCCAGGCCCGTGTATATGGAATTTTAGGACTCTTCACTTCATGGCTCTAGCCATGTAGTTATATGACCTTAAGGAAATACCAAGCTGACATCCGAGTATTTTCAGAAAGCAAGTTAAACATAGTTTGGAGCATTATGGAAGAAAGGTATACATAGTAATTCACCCAGCAAGCTTTGAGGGGACCTCTGTGCATATTGTGCAGTTTTCAAATGCTTCAGAAGTTTTGTTTGAACAGAGAAGCCATTTAAAGCAGCGTTGTGATGGTTTCCCTTTGACTTTCTACCAAATATCGCAGCAAAAGTATCTGCCAACAGGGAACTGTAAAGAAGATCTTGAGTTCCTTCCCTTCCGAGTGGAACTTCCCTGCTCCAAGGGATTAAATGGCCTCTCCGCTCATTCTGTTTCCTTAAAAGTAGACCAGAAAAACCAAACGACAGATGTTTGATTTTTGAGCTTTAAGTTAATTTTCCCCTGCAGAAGAGATTTTTATTCTTGCCTAACATAGGGTTCAGTAGTAACTTTAAAAAAAAAATAAAATCACGATGAAACAGTACGGAAGAATCTTAATACATGGCACTAGCAACAAAGATACGTCCTTTGCAAATTTGTGGCTTCTTTGAATTATTAAGCAAATTAACATGGTAAAAAGGCAAGGAAGCCATCTCACCAAATCTACTCAGTTCATTTCTCCCTTGATTTGCAGGTATGAATAACAACCAGTGTACCTGTTCGTACTCTAATCTGCAACCCGCACTGCAATTTGCAAAACCGACTCGGAAAGATAGAATTAGCGCATTTAAAAAATTCCTTTAAAACTTTGGGAAGGAAAGGTGTTCCTTGCATGGTATTTGCAAGAACTAGCAAAATGTTACCTTTTTTTGGAGAGAAAAGCTCACCTCACACCTTCATTCTTAGAAGTGGGAAGTGCCTTATCGCCCCTCAGATCAGTTAGAAATGAAGATGCGCGGTTCCTGGGGCGGTTTGAAGGGAATGCTTTTTGAGAAAGTCAAGCTGTCTCATATCATTGCAAGAAATAGGAGGCATCATGAGATGTTTGTGAGACTCAGGCCTGTAGATTTAGGAGCTCCTCACCAAAGGGTTTTGCGGGATGCACAACATCCACATGGGTCCAAGGGACCCTTGTGGGCTGTTAAATACAGGGAGTCCCTGAGCCGAAAATAATCACAGAGTGGGAAAGAATAGGAGTTTGTGACCTGTTTTGTCTCTCCCCTGCGCATCTGCTCATGGTCCCCGTAAGAGAGAGGGCGGTGGATTAAGTGGAGCGTTGGTTTGATTCAGTACAGTCTTAAACCAAAGGCTCCTCCAGCCTCGTGCCTCTTCACCCAATATTTTGCCTTCAGAAAGGCAACAGGCTTCCATCTACACAGACAACTCGGTGTCTTCTCCGACTCTTAACTCGCCTTATTTTTCTGTAACGTTGAGGCCTGAACGTTATATTTAGCCTGACTGGAATTTGGCAAGTAACTTTCCTTTTAACATTGTTTTTTTGTCTCTTCATTGGGTAGTTAGATTGTCTGGGGATTTTATTCAGCAGAATGCATTCCCATAAATATATTTAAAATAGACAGAATTAAGGCGTCTATTTAGGTTATTTGAATTTAGATCTGAACATGCAAAAAACCGAACAAGGGAGAAGATTGCGTGGGGGATTTTCAAAAGAGAGGAAAACTAAAAATGCATTGAAAGCTTTTGGATGTGGAAGTACGTGGCATTGTGGACAGTTGCAGTGGAGAATATAATGCAACAATAAAATCATTAAAGTACTTCAAGTTTGGAAGTAATCTGGGTTCTTGGCTTGCATTGCATTTAATAGCTTTACATTTATGGGAGCCATTCCAGTTTTTAAAGGCAGCTTCAGCCTTCAGACTGATTGCACTTACCACCCCAGCGAAACCGCAACCCATTAATTTTTTACCGAAAGGATCTTCCTAGTTTGTCAGCCACATCAAGCGAACATTTTAGAGAGTGCAGACCACAGCAGTATGAAAACCAAAACTTTTTTATGCTGGATTAGCATGAAACAAGGGTCTGATTCCGTTAATAAGCTCTTTAGTAAATTCACAGCTCCGTTAAAACCAGAGATATAAGATATTTGAGTGAAAACGGGCAACACCAGGACCTACAGCAGCTTCCCGTGCTGCCCCAGCATGGGAAGGCCGGTGGTGCTTCTCCTCGGGATGGGGACCGGCTCAGGTTCCCCCGACCCCCTCGTCCCCGTCCCCTCCGTGTTGATATCCCCATCGCACAGACCGAACCTTCCCGGTGTCTAAAACCAAACTCCCGCTCTCTAAAACGTTTTGCCCATTTCTGTGTTAAACATCTGCTTAGGTGGCTCTGAGACAAGTGTGTTTTGGTGTTGTTCGTGTGCAATCTTAGTGCTGCTTCCTCAACGCATGTGTCCCTTCCCTTCACAGCCTACTCGACACCCAGCACCTCCCCCGCAAATCGATTCGTCAGTGTTGGACCACGGGATCCAAGCTTTGTAAATATTCCTCAACAGACTCAGGTGGGCCGCTTTCGACTTCTCTGTATGCCTGCAGCCTCTTCTTCTTCAGTGTGCTCTAACGTGTCCCCGCGGAGCCAGCTGCATTGCCGCTGTCACCTCACCCACGTGGTCTCAGTAACTACAGTGAAATGTCACTCGCAGTTTGTTTGTCTGTCCTTGGTTCGTTTGGTTTTGGTTTTGATTTCTTGGGGGTTTTTTTGGGGGGGCTTCTCTCGTAATAACGCTGCTTTCGTAACTGGAAAGATCTCTCTTGCTTTCTAAGATATCGGCTTCTAGCGCAGAGGGGTTTGGTTGTTTTTTTTCCTCTAGGATTGAGTTTTCTCATTGCATGTGCAAAAGGAGCTCAGAGACAGCCCTCAGGTAACCCTGCACCTTAGTCCCCCACCAAACACAACGCGAGACTGCTCCAATGACTTCCATGCAAGAAAAGAGCAGCCTCGAATGCCTGGTTGGCCATTTGCGTGGTGGGCTCTGAGCGAGCAGGTTTTGTAATTGCGAGCACATCTGTTTCCTTACACAAAGAGAAAAAGGTCCAGTTGAGGCAGGCCTATAAAGTTGGGTTAACTGGCTTCGTAGTCCTGCTATGGTCAAATCAGAAGCTCAAGTAAACATTTGTGTTTCTTTAGGAGAAGGACGAGGTTTAAATGTGCTTTTTCCAAGCTGTATCAAATTCCCAGGGTCGATTAAGAAAATAGTTGTTGGCAGTTTTGTTAGCAGCTAATTTGAGCCAGATGTTGAAAAAATTAAGTCTGTGCTTAATATCACGTTATCATGGGGGAGAAGGTCTAAAAAAGTGAGCAGAACTAGCGCTTTAGGACAACTGTAGTTTATAGTTTCCAGTGATTGCTCGACTATGTTACAATTCTTTTAAAGGTCAACAGCAAGAAATATTTGCAATTTTGTTTTGAGCTGACTAAAAAGTAATAATTCAAATAACTCGCAAGCTGGGGAGTGCTACTCTTAGCTCTTGTGAGTTCGTTCAAATCATTTATGTATGCATCTGAATAATTAGTGCGCAGATTAATGGCTGTCATGCCACAGTCCAGTATATGCACCAAGACAGAGTCCTTGTCGCGATGGCATTGGCACCTACGCTGTCAATGAAACACAAGTCACTCATTGCCAAAGATTCTCAGTTTACAGGCCTGCAACCAGCTGCCCGTGAACACAATGCGTTTTCTTGCTATCTGTTCTTTGTGTACAATTTGTTCGGGGCTTTAGTTTATAGCTCTGTGGACAGCACAGGTGAAGCTACATTGAATCTCAAGCCTTCTCTGCATTAAATAGGGTCACAGAAAGTACACCAGCAGTGCAGAGCGGGGTTTTAACCCATCACGTTCTGGGGTTTTTTTCATGCCCGAACAAAGCGGAGCCCGCTCCCCACTTTTCAGGCCTCTTCCTTTATTCGGTTCATGTATGGGACAAGTTTTCCTGCGCCTTCACATTTAAATCATATTTCTCCGGTCGTTTCGGAAACAACTGGAATACACAGAAATACAGTGAAACCGGGCAACGGGAACGTTGAGGTGTACTGTTAAAGTCCTTAGGCATTTGGCCTTTTCCTTCGTAGCTCAGGAAACCCGAAACCCTTTGGAGAATGCTACTTACCTTTTCCAGAAGACTTGAAAAACTGCTAGTTGGTGAATTGATTATGTAGTAAGTAAGCCACAACAGTATTAAGTCTCCAAAATATTTTAAACTTCTTTGCATCCTGCAGCCTAGGTTTCCCAGCTTAAGTTTGTTGACTGTAAACTTTTCTCCTCCTTATTTATGACTTAAATCATTTTAAAGTGCTCTAGCCTTACTTTAAGTGCTTCTGTGTAATGCAGTATAGTGAATAACAATGCTGTACAGTGAAAAACAATACTCAAGCACAGCTTTCAATTAAAGTCAAGCATGCTGCAGTGGGTAAGGAGACTGCCTTCCAGTCTCTGACTCCAGCTGCATCTCCGTGCTTCTATACATCATTACACCACCACAACCCACTTGATACTAAATATATAATTTATCAGCAGAACTCACTACTTATTCATGAAACAACTCAGAAGTTGACTGTGTTTTAAATCAGAGAAGTGAGGTAAAAATGCTAGCTGCGATGATTTGGGATCTACTTAGCGTCCCTCTAAACAAAGACATGCTTTTGTGCTCTTTTTGCAGGGCATTAGCGTATAGGACGATCACTTACGGTATTTTTCAAAATGAAAATCTAAAAACACATAGGACTGTGTTATTGGAAGCAGCTGGAGTGGCTGCTTTCCATCAGGATTTTTATAGTACAGTCAGAGTCAGCCCAAGATACGGGTCCTGAGGAGCGCGAACTGCCAGGCCACACAGCTCCCTCAGACTAGAGGGGGCAGCGAACAGTCAGAGCTTCTGAAAGCCAAGCTTAAATCTAAGGGTTAAGCGACCCTCACCGCTGGAACAACCAAAAAAAATCAAGAGTCTACCCGAACATCTGTGTTTTTTTAAAGATCACTGTCCAGCTACAAGCTGTAAGAAAACATTACGGTCAACTTTTTGGTGGCTCTGATTTTCTCTTCCGATTGCTGGGTCGTTGGACTACAGGCACTGGTTACACATCATCGTTATTAGGCTTAAAATGCTGCGAAAGTCAAGTCAGTGCACAGGGATGTGACAGTGCCGTTCAGCAGAAGTCACATTTCCCATACATGGGCATTCAGAGGCTTTCACAGAACATTGGAATAAAATTGCAGACAAATGTACAATAGCATGGCTGGGTTTGAGCAAGGATCATTCTGTCCCGGGCTGTTTTTAAACAACCAAAACCAGTACATGCCTTTCGTAATGGGCATTATAAAAATTAGCAGTAGACATTTCCATTAGCATCATGTTCTAATTTATGTCACATTTCTTCAAATATAATCCCCGAAAGGAATTTTATAATATTTATATAATATTTTATTTAGAAAAAAAGGCCGTTTTCTTGTGTCGACAAAGGTTGTGTCAGGACGACGACTCCATGACAGAAGAGACGAGGGAATAAACTAAGTCAGTAGTTCTGATTCAGTAACAAAAGCCCCCAGAGCGCTGTTGGCTTTGTCTGGTTTTAGCGGCTTCAGAACTTTTCAGTGGGTTTGTTTTTTCATGCACTGCCTCTTGCTTGCCCCATCCATCACTCTGCCACTCCGGTGCCTCACCGCATAATTGTCCTATCTGGGGGGTTATTTGAATCTAAATTTCTGTTTGAGCTATTAGAAGAAACACTTGACTTGGCATCCTCTGTATATGTTGACAAAAAGGCACAGGTGTTGTAACCTTTGCTTGATAAATCATTTACTTTTGCTACTTGACTCGCAAGCAATATGGAGGCATCAGCTTTTTAACTGCCTTTTCCATATGCAAATCAGAAATACAGTATGCCTGGGGTACACAGTCTTTAGTTTCAAAAGCACGCTGGTCTAGTTACCTCATGACTAAGTAATAGATACGTCTCTCGTATTGCCAAGGACTCGTAATAAGGAGAGTGGTAGAGGAATGGGAAAGTACCATCACATTAATTAGGGACTAGCCTATCAGTAGCAACACCACCAATAAAGAATAGAGAGTTCTGAGGTTTGGGGTGGGTTTTTTGGTTGCCTTTTATTTTATTTTTTTTTCCCTGACCAGACGATAAAAGTAATTGTGAAACACAGGATATGCGCTCAGAGTACGTGCAACCGGTAACAGTAAATTGGCAACCTGCTCTTTGTGACCGGAGTTTGCGTTGTCACCGGCTGCTCTCAACGGTGTTTGCTGATCTCTAGTGCCCTCGTTTTGCTCTATAGTACAAAATTCCTGTATGGACTGTAAGTATTCAGTGTGCTCCAGCGTCACCTCATGCTAAACGTTGTGTACTAGGCTGAGTCCTGTTTGCCACCTACTTCCCCTACATCTTCCTGGAGGTTGTACTTGGGATGCTAAAACCAGCTCGGAGCAGCTCGTGCCTGCTCCATCTCATCACTCCTACCTGCAGCGGCCCCTGAGCCTCACACAGGCAGATTATGAGGATGCAGAGGCAGAAAGAATGAGGATGCAGAGGCAGAGGTATCATGCACCAGCTGTTTCAGGAAAAATCCTTCTCTAATATGACCATGCTTTCTATCAGATCCATCTCAGTTAGTTTCTAAAACTTAGTTCTAAGTGCAAAAAAAAATTCCCTTACCTTTCTGTAGACAAGAAGAACAAAAGCCTTTCCTGCTACTGCATCTGCAGGATCCCAAAGCTCAGGTCAGATCACAGATAGTGAGCCCAGGTCTTGTCTTTTCACACTTACTCTGGTGAGGCCATCCAGCTACACCAGCGCTCATCCCTTATAACACAAAGCAATTGAAACAAAAGGCCCAAAACTACCTAGTACACCTCAATAAAGTGTGAGAAACACCCCAAAAAAGTCAGAGAAGCTGATCTAGGAAGCAAAAGTACAAAAACATACGCTTGTGAAACCCATCTGTAAAAGAGTTAACGCTGCCCCGTAGTAAGTTAAGGGGAGAAATTACTGAAGTTTAGCAAACGGGACACTGTGTTTATAGTGTAAGGCAATTGCTAACTTCTTTAGATCTGCTCCTGTTCTCCTGTTTATAGTGTAAGGCAATTGTTAACTTTAGATCTGCTCCTGTTCTCTGCCTTTCCTGAATTAGGCAGTGGTATCTTTGTAGCTGCTTCTTTTAGGCTTTTATTTATCTCTAAAAAACCACCTTATGCCTCAGGTGCATACACAAACCTAATCGTACAATCGCTTGCTTTTTGAGAGACGAGGGAAAGACTACTTTACTTCCCCGCAATCCTTTTAGAAAGCAGACTGCAACCTGCAATTTTTCACCGGCGGCACTTTAAAACAGAGGGCATGAGAAGAGAAAAAAAAAAGCGCTTTATGCTGTGTCCTGTAGGTTGGCAGATGTGAGCTCTGTGAGACGAGGGAGGGAGGCGAATTCCAGAGCCAATGGTTCTTCTGTGATGCTGCCCAGACACTGAATTCGGGGGGATGCGGTGCAGGTGATGCCCCTCGCGGGCAGGGGGGGAGGCAGGGAAGCAGCTTGGCAGGGAGCAAGGCCCAAAAGCATATAGGATCCATAGATCAAAGTCAGCACCTCGAGTAGGAAGCTAACGCAGCTCCTCCAGAGCTATCGCTCCTGCAGCTGAAACCGCGGAGCTGTTTTGTGCCCAGGTTCCATTGCCACCCTATGGAAGAAAGAAACCAGTGCACACATTTTTCTTTCGGCACGTCAAACGTGTGCCTCGCTTCACGGGGGATTTTCCGTGCCTGCTTCTCGCTGAAGCTCTGCCCTTTGCACCTGCAGAAAGGGAGGCCGAGCTCGAGTCTTTGCCTAGGAGCATCGCACTGCACCCTTCCTTCTCTCTCCCTCCCATCTGGAGCGGAGCGGTTCGCCTGTCGGCCCTCGGGCGGGAGGGGGAAGGTCAGGATTTCGTGGTATTGCTGCCCCGTGCGAACAGCTGAGCCGCCGCTTCGCGGAGCGGAGCGGTTCGTGTTCAGAAAAAGAAAAAAAAACAAATAGCGTAAGGGGTGCGCGAGGCTCCGACACGGCAGTGGACGTGCAGAGAACATGAGAGGCTGCAGGAACAAGATCAGGCCTTTTATTTTGGGGGTTCTGAGCAGAACTATTTATAAGCCAGGTCAGCGCTATTTGTTGCTTCGGTGACTGTGCCTCCCCAGGATAAGAAAACCGCTCCTCAAGGGTGAATGCAGCGCTTGGGTTTGAGCGCGAATGAAGATGAAGAACAGTAATTTGGAGGTTCGAATCAGTTCAGCCCCCTGAGAACGACATATTCCATAAAGTAACCTCCCTAGGCCAGCGTGCATGGCTTTGGAAGAAACTTAAGCTGCAGAGCACTTTTAAGCAGAGACTTGACTGCCCCTTTCCTCCTCTTGGCCCGTACCGGCAGATGTACTGTCAGGTTCATTTAAATGCAGGAATAACATCTCTCCTGGGTAAAGAACAGAGATCTGCAGAGACTAGATATAAAAGCACCATTTTGGGGTGTAGGACTGCTGCTTTCTCGAGCTGCTGAAGTTCGAGGGGTCACTCTCGTTCCAAACCCAGCAAGGGATCTGTGGACTTTCCCATATCAGCAATGGGAAGCGAGGGCAGAGTTACACGGTGCCCAAAGTGCCGTCTGAATTTTAGATTGCTCCTGAGCCTGTGTGGGCCCTATACCCGCGTGGATCACTTTCCTACTAGAGATTTGCAATACATGTCAGAAATTAGAGACCTGAAACCGTGCTGAGAAGCAGAACCGTTATAATGAACAGTTAAGTGTTTGATAAAAGAATACAGTATGTGTAATCACTTAGTTTATACTAATTGTCTGGGCTGAAGGGTGCTGGTGGGCTCTTGTGGGCTTGAGCCCTGTTATGACCACTGAGAGCTTTGATTCCTGAGCAAAAAGTGCTGTGCTGCAGAACCAGTGGCACCAAGCTACTGATCGTGACCTGAATGTTGGTGCTGTCTTTCATCTTCCACCCAGGAACCAGCTTTGCTGGCCTGATCTTGAGGGTGGCCTGGACATCACTCTAAAAACGTCATCTAAGTCCAGAGAGAAAGTGCATAGAAAATGCAGTGTCGTCAGTCTCTATCGGCAGCTCTCAGACCCTGGGAAGTTGAAAGATTTCGGCTCCTGCCTTTGCTTTGTGTTCGGCCATATTAAACTCGCTTTTTTCTGCCGTTGAAATTAGTCAAGGAAACGTTGGCTGAATCGTTCACTGAGCTAAAATTGAGATGGTTCCACCATGATGGGAGCAAAGAGCCCCCGTGCAGCGTGAGTGTGAACGTGCTGCTCTGATCCCAGTCACTAATGACACTCCAGACGTGCTCTGTGGAGAGAAGGTACAAAGGTGACCAGAAATCAGAGTCACTCCCCAACTCCCATCCCCTTCACTGTTCAGCTCGGTGCACAAAGCCCGTTTAATTGAGCTTTCGCACAGGGGGGTGGTATGAGATTCCGCTCAGATCAGTTCTTAAAAAGCAGCGGAGAACAGTATACCTCCAGAAGAAAGCCCATATTGCACTATAAAGGTAAAGATTCACAGAAAACTTCCCAGTACCATCATGTGGCCTTATCTTCAAAGCGGGACGGAGCCAAATCAGTCCAGAAACGCCTGGGTTAGTCCTCAGCACGGGGGCTCCTTCCTCTGCTTTCTTTTCCTCTTTCCAGGCTCCGGTGAGCAGTTCAGACTCTTTTTTTGGAAACTAACACTAAGCATCCTATTTTCAATAGATACAGCATACAATTATTTACACGGGACATAGATGAATTTCCCAAACTAAGCAATTAAACTTATTGCATTTTTTTCCCCCCTCCTTACAATAAACAGGAAGCCTTGTGTGTAAGGCACCCTTTCTGTGGGTTTTATGGCCATTACTTATGTTCCACAGTAGGGGAGAAGAGAGAGAAGAAGTAAGTGTGGGCCTGGTGGGAAGAGTTGGCAAATGCAGAAATATGATGAATGAGCTGGAGAGATTTAATTTCTTACTAAATTCTCTACAAGCTGTGTAACCTTTCTTTAGCTAAACAATTACTCTAAAAGGCAATGATTTTCTGCGTTTTCATTGAAAAGTCTTCATAATAACAATGGCCTATGTTCTCCTTCTTGAAGAACTTCTGCCAAAAACCAGTTTTCTTTTTTCCATTCAGCAGGAAACTTTCTTTTATTTTTATTTTTTCAATCTCATGTTCCCCGCTAACATGGATTTACAAGGCCTACCACTTACTGCATGGGGCCAGGAGGAAGCTTCGCCTCGGGCCAAACCGTTCTGGTCCATCTCCTTTGGAGGGGTTTTTGCGTCTTCCTCACAAGAGAAGCAAAGCCGCCGTCAGAGACGTAATACCAGACCCAAGTGACCGTTTAACCAGACAAAACATGACAGTTCCTGTGGTCGCAGGTACAGAGGCCACAGAAGGGGTCTCCCAGATTTGTTTTTCAATGGACAAGCAGCAGGTTTTGCTGTTGAGAAGGGAGAGCAGGTACTGACTTTGGTGCGGTGGGGGAGAGTCATCAGCTCTTGAAATCCATCGGCCATGCTGCCGACGTGATTAATTTTTTGCACTGAGGGTGGTGAGAACCTGGCCCAGGTTCCCAGAGAGGTGGTGGCTGAACCATCCCTGGAGACATCCCAGGCCAGGCTGGACGGGGCTCTGAGCAACCTGAGCTGCTGAAGATGTCCCTGTCACGGCAGGGGGGGCACTGGGGCAGCTGGGGAGGTCCCTTCAACCCAAACCATCTCTGATTGTATGAAATCGGAGCGAGCGCAGATCCTCTCTGAACGACAGGGTCCTGTGACCAACGGGAGTGTGGTGAGGGCCTTGGCGACGCAGCGTGGGCCGGGTCCTGCTGCAGAGCCGCACATTTGTTAGATGCGCGCATGCATGCGGACACACACACACAAATCAAACAAGCAAGTAGAAGGCAAGATTATAGTTATGTGCCTCTTACTGCTTTTACTTGAGTTGGCCGATTTCCCGGCCACCCCACGCCCGCCCCCGGCCTCCATCGCAGATAATGCTGTATTGGATTAGTCTGCCTCGCTGCGGCATCAGGTCCCAGATCGATTTATTGACTCTGTCAGAGTGGCTAGTACAGTAATTGTTACAAGAGCAGAATAGAAAGCAAGAATGTGTCCACATAAAATATAAAAATGACGTTTTGTTCGTTCTTTCCTCTTTTGCCCTATAGATCTTTATGTGTTTACACAGTGGAGAGCACTTTACTTAAGTTAATCAGCTCCTTCTACATTATTAATTGCGACAGTTAGGGTGCTACGTGGCGGCAAACGTATTATTGAAAACATTGATCTCGCTCTCACGGCCTGGACCCGAGTAGGTTTTGTATTCCTTCCCTTCTTTTGCAAGTGCTTTAGGGTGCTATCACATCGCATTTCCCTGACTGACAATACGCCGTCGATGCCATCGATTTCGGAGAGGGGCAGAGGGACGTACATGAGAAAGAAAGGATCGCGCGGAGGTTCAGCGCGTTCTGTAGGCTTGGAAAGGGGTTGTTGGAACTTGGTAATCACAATAATTACATGCCTGGCCTGATTTCTCTGTTTTGTAAAGAGTAATAATTGAAGAGCTGAAGTTGCCTAAGTGTTAAAGATTTGCAGAGATGGCGTGATGAGACCTTTTAAAGTGCGTGCAGAATGTATACCCTTAAGAAAAAAAAAAAAAGACATACTGACTTTTTACAAGGGTTTTGGAAGTGCCTTTGAAAGACATTTCGTGAAAGTTCAGCTTTCGCAGCTGATACCTATACGAGCTCCATAAATTCCACACAGCCTGACAAACTCCAGTCCGTGTCACATGTGACCTGGATGGAAAAGGTCAGCAGCTGAATTTATGGCTTTTGCATTTACTGGAACATTAAGATTTTTTGCCAACTGCCATATATACTTTTTAACAGTTCTGCGATCAAAGGATTAGGGCCACAATCTACAATGAAGGTCAAAAATGAAAGGCCACGATCCCTACATCCCTCCCAATGGATGGGCATTAAGCTACCTCTGTGCTAAAAATCACCTCTGCTTTATGGCCTTAACACAGAGGTCAAGGAATAAATAAGCTCCAGAGGTGAACACCTTGCAAAATAGACTGTCTTGCTCTGAAATTAGTACTAAATTCCATAAGAAGGGGCCAAGAGATGAGAAGCCATTTCTTAATAGGGGACTCTCCAGTTTGCAGCAGATTTCGTGTACCTCCCCAAGCACGGGACTATCCCGGAGAAATATAAATAGCGTACAGAGGAAAGATTTGGGAATCATAAGAAAAGCATCAAAACGATTGTAATTTTGTTAAAACCTGTTCATATTTTAAATTTAACAAGGGTCGTCTGTTCCTAGTAAGGATTAGTAACAGTATGCCAAATGGCAGCTTTCAAACTTTACCTGGTTTTAGTTCAGAACAACGAAAGGCATCTTGGTTTAGGCGTTTGTTTTTATAGTATATTCTACCTGAACAGAGGTAGAACTGGAGAAGTATAAGGCAAACCCAGGATATTTTTAAAAAGAAAACCAAAAAACTAATATTAAAGAATCAAGAGGCTAAACGTGAACATGTCTTGTGGTCTTGACTATGTAGCCTTTAGTTATTTTGGTTATTAATATTCAGTTTGAAAACAGTACTGACACTATAATCATGATATTTTCAAGCGTATTCACTTGCATGACCCAACTCTTGCATCATCTTTACAAATGCTAGTTATTACACACTAAGAGATGCAGCTAAGTGTATTTCAGAAGACAATGAAATGTAATTTTAATTATGAGATAGGAGTAACAAAAATCACTACCAATAAAGTACAGCCACCCTTTGAGGCTGAGCACAGTAATTTCTGCATTGCTTGGAGCAGCTTTATATAACTTTAGAAATCCTCTTGAGCTTTTACTAAAACGGCATCTTTTTTAGTGTGACAACAGAAGAGGCGTCTTTTTTAAAAAAGGGGGGGGAGATAAAGCTAGATATGAAATTTGCATGTGAGTTTGGGTTTTTTCATCCTTACACATGTTAAACAATGAGATTTGAGGTTTTGCAGGAACATTTTTACACATAATGTTCCTTGTTTGGCTCTTCTCTTTTTTTGTGGAGCGCTTTCTTCTGGTCTTTTGAGTTACGGATCGTGTGTGTGAATCTACGGTATTGGACCCGACTCTACGTTCACTGAAGTCAATGAGAGTAGGAAATGGAAGATTTGTTGTTGGCAGGAGTTTGTTTTATAAATACAACGATCTTTTTGTTGAATTCTGCTTGTATTTTGCTGGTAGCTATGCACAGGAGAATAAATCTAGACTTTTTCAAAGAAAGGTTGAAATTCAGGTTTTCGTTATGGTGAGGACTTGTAGTGTAGTCATCATGTATCTCTAGAGTTTTTATTTCGTGGCTACAGGTGTTATCTCTCAGTGACTCCAAAGAAATCTCACTTTTCGTAGAGATGGGTTTAGTTTGGGGATTTTCCCCATTTGCTGGTCTTGTAGGTTAAATCTGGAAGCATACACCAGGTTATGTTCCGTCTGGTTCATTCTCAGCAAGGAATGTTGTATTCCTAACAGCAGCAACAAGGGCAGAATTTATCCCAATAATTGTATCTGCTTTACCAGCCCTGTTGGTATTGCGTGTGTCCAAACAGGGTTCAGATTCTTCTTTTTAGGAATATTAGGAGTAAAAGTAGTAACATATAGGGGGGGAAAAAAAAAAAAGACGAGGAGGGAGCTGTAACTCTTCATACAATAGAGCAGCTTACTTACTGAGTACAAAGAGCCACTTCTGTGCAGTCTGTTTTCAGGGAAAAGCCTCACATTCAGTGACTCATAAAAGCAAAGAGGCACCTTTTGATTTTAAGTTCAAGGTTTACATTAGTAATTTTGTCTGTTTTCTCTGTTAGTATTAATTAAATTGAGATAGTTTAATTAGTACTACTAAATTTGATCATTAGTATTAATTCATTCTGCCTGCCATACTGCACAAATATGATGGAGCAGAAATAACTAAACTGTTTTAATTTCGTCTCGTTTAATGACTTTACCCTCCACCAGGACTTCCATTATTGGCATCTCACAATATGTGTGAAAATCGCTCCGCACTAGGCCAGGACCCAACTCCCTTTAGCCAACCATGTCTAATTCATCCCTCCTCATCCAAAGGCAGATTCATGTGCTTCCAAGGCTTTTCCCATTTCTCCACCAGAGAGCTGGATACCTGTGATAGCCAGGGTGGCCCTTTCTCGCCCCCGTCGCCCAGCTCCTGTGTCATCCCCATCCCGATGGCCCTGACAGAGCTGGACGGGACTCATCGGCCACCATGTCCCTGCAATGGGAGGAGTCGTGGAACCGTAGAATCGTAGAATAGTTTGGGTTGGAAGAGACCTTTAAAGGGACATCTTCAACTAGTCCTGTCATCAGCCCCCCTGGCCGCACACCCCGGGCGCCCAGCCTTACACTTTTCTATGAGGAGTTTGCTCAGGTTGGCAAGTTACAAAAGCACCAGGAAAAAGGCAGACATCAAAAGTTCCTGCTTTCGGGAGGGTTTTTTTGCTCCGCTCAATGCCCTCCTGGCTTTCTTTTTATAAGGGGAGATTTGGGAAGGGGGGGGTTCGCTGCTGGATTGATTCATTATTCCTCCAGCTCACCGTCTACTTTAAGTCAATGTGGCAAGAACACGGGAGTTGCCTCTTTGCTCTTACTCCTGTTAATTTGCACACTGAATTTGATCTCCTTGCCCAGTACACCTGGGGCTTGCCAAAACCCCAATTCCTCTTCCCTTTCTGCAGTCTCTAAACCCCAGCCTTCCTCTGCCAACTTCTGAAAAGGTGCTGTTGTGTCGCCCTCCTCCTCCCGGAGCCCCCACGCTGTCCCTCTGACCCGGCACCCGTCCCACCAGCCCCGCCGTCCCCTGCCCCACAGCCCAGTTCCTCGCCTGCGCCTCCCGACCCTCCGCAGACCCTTTTTCCCCTGTTTTTTGCCCAGTTTTTGTCAGGCTGCGCACGACGTCTTTGCTCTCGTGGGGCTGCTCGTTTATCTGCTTCACCCGCAGAAAACCCCGTGCGGGCAGAGACCGGGAGCTGGGGGCTTTGGGAGGGATTTCAGAGGGAGCCATCGCTCTCCCCTCCGGCTCAAGTTATTATCTCCCCCCCTTGCTTTCCTCTTGCACTGTGTATTCTCAGGGCAGTCAAGAAAAGTGGCTGAAAACGACCTATTCCACCCCAAATTCAGAGCAAAGAGCCTCTGCAGCAAGTTGCTGGCAGATCAGCCCGTCCAGTCCCCCATGTAGCCCCAGTCGCTCCATTGCTCCCAGTGGCACGGGACTGGGAAGCCCCCGAGTGCGTGTCTGTGTGTCCGTGTGTCCGTGTGTCTGTGTGTGCGCCCAGCCTGTCTCTCTGCAAACGGAGCCTGGGAGGCCCAGGCTGGGGGTTGATTTTCTTTGGATGACTTTCCTCGATTGTCTAAAGCAATAAAAGTAAAGAAAGTCTGGGGGAAACGGTGGTTGCAGGGAGATGGGTTTTGCAGTCCCGGTGCAGGCAAAACTCCTGAGGCTTCAGGGGAGTTTTTGCTTGCCCGAGGACTGCAGGAACTGGCTTAAATTGAATAAAACTGTAAGTACAGTATAGGGGACCGGGTAACAAGGAGTTCTGCAAAAGCAACAAAACCGGAGAGCACAATGAAGAATAGAGCGGGTTACGCCGCGGTGAAAGTATGTACTGGTTGTTATAACACCGTGCCTCTAGAATAAATTATGTCCCTTTAAAAAGTAATACTTTAACTGTGGAGCTATATAGAGACAATTAAGACGATATTGTTCTCCTCATTTCCCTCCTCCCCCCCTTCCTCCCTCTCTCTGCAGTAGCTCTGTGGAAACTTTTAATGCTGCAGCTTGAAACTCGGGCCTCTGGGTCTAAAATGCCTGAGAAAGCACTGCGGGCTCTAACTGTAAAACATTCCTTCGGCGGGCCCTGGAAACAGGACGCGCTGGCGCAGGCGAAGTTCAGAGGGATCACATGTAAATGAGGGCTGGCTGCAGACTCCCGAGGAGCGTTTTATTTCGCTTAAACCTGAACTTGAACTTGGGAACGCGCTGCCGGAGCCCGGGCCGGAGGCTGCGAGGGGCTGGGAGCCGGGGCTGCCGCCGGCCCTGTGCACCCAC